>PVJH01003690.1:0-137502 GCA_004026705.1 Nesogale talazaci | reverse complement strand
AAAAAATGTTATTAAGAAGAACCCAGAGCTATTGAGGCTGGAATTTGGATGGCAGGGTGACCTGGCTGTATTCCAGACTGATAATGGCTTTCAGGGTTTTTCCTTCCAGGTATGATTAGCATTTTAAAGAGTGTCAGAGTGCTGGGACTCCAAGGAGAACCATAATGAAGGAATTTAGGGCACTGAGCAAGCCCCAGAGGCCCCCCAATCCATTGTCTGCCTTCACCGGAGCCAAAGTGCAATGAAATCCACTCAGGGCGCTTTCCCAACCATTAAATGAATGGACTTGAACAAGCATTCGGCTCTGAGGCTCAGCTTCCTTGCCTGCAAACCAGGAAGCATGGCAATGCCTCTCTTATAGGGCTGCTATGGGGATTAACAAAATAACAGGACAGTGGTCGGTTCGTCAACGGTGTTCACCCTATCCCATCTCTTCCACAAAATCCTCTACCCAGGCAGGCTGTGTGGGGAGGCAGGGTCAGCGCTGGAGTTTGTGATTTGAGCACAGTGGAATTTCAGGTGCATTCAGTCGTTGACTAGCTAGTTGTGTGGTCCAAGGAAAGACACTATTGTCCCTCAATCCCTTATCCCTAAAGGGGACCAAATCGCCCACCTTGCAAAGTGTGGGAGTCCAGGTAGACTAGAGAGACAAATTCATAAACTCGCATATGGATATAAGGGAGAGGTTTATATACAAGAGGAATGGAACATTGAGAAAGCATCCCAGCCCAGTGCAGTCCAAGTCCACAAGTCTGATATCAGCCCCTATGTCCGATACCAGTCTATAAAGTCTCCTTCAGCTTCACGAGGCACATACAATTGACATCAAATGCAGGACACCCATAGGCCAGTGGGTAGATAATCTTTGTATCTGCTGGCATTGTAAGCATCCCAGCACTGGCGGGAGTCTCTACATGGCTTTCCCAGCTTCAGAGGTCTGGTTCCATCAGGGTAGGTCTATGTGGTTTCTCCTCCAGAATGTCTCTTGGGGAGTCAACCTGTGTCTTGTCAGTAAAGCATCCCCAAGGGACTGAGTCCTAAGTCTCCAAGGGGGAAATATGGCGAGATTTTCCAGAATTCTCAGGAGAAAGCCATGCCCACACAGAGGTCTCATTGGCTGTCTCCAGATTGACAGGCTAGACTCCACCCCTACAGTCTTAATTGGCACCATATCGGGTGACTGCCACACAAAGTGTTTGGGAAGGTCTGGCAGAGTAAGGTTCACTATAACAGTGCACACACTGCACAGATGCTCAGTGCACACAGAATAAATGCTCGTCTTCCTTCTCTTCCCGGTTGTTTTTGCTCTTGTGCCTTCCCGGAGGCAGCAATGGAAACCACCGCCGTGACTTCAGAGACAAAGTCTTCAATGAAATATACTTACAGGTCTGACTCTATTCCCTATATAACGCAGGGTGAAGGCAACACTATACAACTGTGAATTCCTAGCCTACGCCCTTTGAACTATTGATTTTTTTTCCTAAAGTAAAACAAACAAAAAGCAATGTATCTAGCTAGAAACCCTGGTGGCCTACTTGTTGGGCTGATCACCTTAAGTTGAACCATCCAAAATTATTATATGCTCTGGAGGAAAAAGATGGAGCCTTCTATTCCCATAAAGTTGTGAGGACACCACAAGGGCAGTTCTTTTCTGTCCTCTAGGGTTCACAGTAACCAGAATCAATTCAGTGGCAATGAGTGAGTATAAATGTAAAATTATCAAAGATACTTACTGATAAAATTTTCTTAACCTAGAGTTGGAGCTGACATTTCACATCATAATCTGTCCATCCATCCATTCATCCAATATACAATAGCTACTGCATGCCAGATCCTTATTCTGTATGCTTGGACACCTAGTGACAAACAAGACAGGCATGTTTCCTACCTTCATGGAACTCATTCCCTGTTTCTTAATGTGTTACTCTGGGTAGTCTCGAGGAAAAACATGTATGGACACTCATATATATAGGAAAGAAATTTACATAAGGAGTAATTGTACATTAAGAAAACATCCCAGTCCAGTCATCCCAGATCAAATCCATAAGACATATATTAACCCATATGTCCAGTATCAATCTATAAATTCCTCTTCAGACTCATGCAACACATGCAATGACACCGAGTGCAGGAAGATCACAGTCCAGAGGGTAAAAATTCTTGTGGGTTCAGTGGTGGTAGAAGCATCTTAGAGCTGGAATGGGTCTCCACTTGACTCCTTCAGCTCCAAGGCTCTGACTGTCCTCAGCATGACTCCATGTGGCTTATCAACAGGAATGTCTAGTGTGTCCCACCGTCAGGGATCTATTTATCCCCTTCACTCCTCCAGATGAGGTCATCAAGCTGCCACCTGATTGACATGTTAAACTCCACCCCTTCACTCTTTTTTAAAACTATACCATGAAATACAATTTTATTTCCTAATGGTATAATAACAAAACATGAGGAAAAGGTGAAGATGTTATTTTTTATATATATTCTTTTATTGGGGCCTCTTACATCTCTTATCACAATCCACACATTCATCCAGTGTGTCAAGCACATTTGCACATATGCTGCCATCATCAATTTCAAAGCATGCTCTTCTCACTTAAGCCCCTGCTATTAGCTCCCCATGTCTTCCCCTTCCGTCCTCCACCCTCTCAGCCTCATGAACCCTTGATAAGATATAAATTATTATTTCCATATCTTACATCATCCTCCATGACCCTGCACCCACTTTTCTGTTATTTATCTCCCTGGGAGGGAGTTCTAGATTCATCCTTGTGATCGATTCCCCCTTCCCCCTCCCCTGCCCTAATCCTCCTGTTATCTCTACTCTCCTTGTTGGTCCTGAGGGGCTTTATCTATCCTGGATTCCCTGTGTTGTGGGCCCTTATCTGTAGCAGTGCGCTGCTCTGGTCTAATCCTACTTGAAAGATAGAATTAAAGTCATGATAGTGGGGTCAAGGAAGCACAAAAGAACAAGAGGAAAGTTGTGTGTTTCTTCAGTGCTATACTGTACCCCGACTTCCCTGTGACCCCTCTATGAGGGGATGTCCAATTGTCTACAGACAGGCATTGGGTCTCCACTCCATGTACCCCCCCACCCCCATTCACATTGGGTATGATTTTATTCTGAGTCTTACATACCTGATACCTGATCCCACCAACACCTCATGATCACACAGGCAGGTGTGCTTCTTCCATGTGGGTTTTGTTGATTCTGAGCCAGATGGCTGCTTGTTCATCTTCAAACCTTTAAGACCCTGGATGCTATATCTTTTGATAGCTGGACACCATCGGCTTTCTTCATCACATTTGCTTATGCACCAGTTTTGTCTTCTGCGATCGTGTCAGGAAAGTGATCATCACAAAGTGCCAGATTGTTAGAACAAAGTGTTCTTGTGCTGGGGGAGTACTTAAATCAAGGTTCAATGTCCATCTGCAACCTTAATTCTTATCATAGATATGAGTACATAGTTCTATTCCCCTCTTGATTTACATATATATGTGTGTGTATATATGTGTAGATATATAGATATATATATCTGAATTTAGGCCTCCGTAAATGCTCTTTGCCTCCTTGTTCTTTCCCCTATTTCCTTTTACTTTTCCCTTGTCCCACCATCATGTTTGGCCTTCATTCAGGTTTAGTAATTTCTCGCTGCTACATTGCTTTTGATTAAGCCCCACTGGGCATCCTTCCAATGATTTTGGTTCACTTCCAATCCTTGTCCCTGGATTGGTTCCCTATCCCACCCCCCTTTTTTTCTTCCCTTCTCCCATATCCCCCTGGAACCACTGGTCCTGTTCTTTTCATCTCCAGATTATTTATTCCACCTATCTTATCTCAATAGACATGCAGATACATTAATAAGTGCAAAAACCAGGCAAAGCCAAATAAAACAACAAAGGAAGTCAAAACCAATAAAACAATAACAGCAGCAACAAAATAAAACAAAGTAACAGCGAAAAGAAAGCCACGGATAAAAGTGGAAAAGTCTATAAGTAGTTAAATGTCTGTCCTGTTTGTTGAACTTTATGAGTGTTTTCCACTCAAGTCTGATGGAGTGCCACACTCTGCCTCCCAAGTCTATTATTGGTATTCCCCAGGAATTTCATCACTCTGCTCCCCCTGCTGCTCTGCTGCACATTTTCAGTGCCTCGCCCCAGTGTGATGGGGCCAGTCCATGCACTATTCCCGCACTGTGTCTCCAGTGCTGTCCCCCGCAGCACCTTGGTTCAGTGAGGGATGCTGTGTTCTGTGGTCACCCCTTCACTCTTAATAATCTCAAGTTGACAACAGATTATGTAGCTACCACCCTTGAGAAGGGGGATATGGTTGGAAAAGTCAAGGTATAGCATTATAATTTGGGGGTCTGGGGGCAGCTGTTCCGTTCACATGGGTTCCTGGGATTGCAAAGTCAGGTAAGTGGCCTGTACACCAGAACCATCTTCACATCCACTCGTCTCTCAGCCAAGTGCATCGGTGGCTTGATTCTGATTCTAGTGTCTTGCCTGCAGCTCTTCCAGTCCTTTGAATATGTGAACAATTCCACAAGGGTTGGGAGTCAGGCGGTGGGTGGGACTTTGAAGAAGAGGATGTTGGGCTTTCTCCCAAGAAGGCTGATAAAGGACTTCCAAATTTACAAACAAATCTTTCTTGGGAGAAGTACAGCCCGAATGCTCCTTAGAAGCAAGGATGGCTAGACTTTGTCTTGTGTCCTTTGGGTGTCCTATCAGGAGAAGCCAGTCCCTAGAAAAGGGCACCACGCTTAGTAAAGCAGAGGGGCAGGGGAAGAGAGGAAGGTCAACAGCAGCATGGACGACACACTGGTTGCAACCATGGGATCAAACACAAGAACCCTCAGGAGGATGGCACAGGGCTGGGCAATGTTTCGTTCTATTGTCCATTGGGTCATTGGGAGTGGCACCTGACTCAACAGCACCAAACAACCACAGTCTGAGCAAATCTTTGTCGTTGCCAAAATGTCCTCACTCCCCCCAGCCAACGAGGACTCGTTCACTTAAGCATTATAACGACCTATGAGGCTGGGTCTATCACAGCATCATCTTGTGGATTTTAGTTAGTGTCGACTCGTGGTATGACCTGACTCGGTTATAAAGAAATGAGATGGTGCCTGGTCCAGCGTCATCTCCATGGTCACTCATATACCCGAGTCCATGGTGGCAGCTGCTGCGCCAACCTGTTTCATGGAATATTTCCCTCATTTTGGTTGACCCTCCATGTCACCAACCATGATGCCCTTTGATAGAGATTGGTCTTTCCCAAGGACCCATCCAGAGGTAGCACATCAGGCTTGCTGATCTTCCTTCTAAGGAGCATTCCGCTTGCACGTCTTCCAAGACTGACTTGTTCATGCTTCTGCCACCTCACGGTATGTTCGATGTTCTGTGCCAACACCAGTTTCAATGCAACCCTCTGGGCCAATAGCAGAGAGCTTCATTTCACAGTGGAGGAAATAGCTTCTCAGCCAGGTCAGGTGGTGCCCACTTTTGGGTCACAAAGTTAGACGCAGTGCTAAGCTGGTCTTGAAGCAGAAAGTCTGAGCGGGCATTCCTGGCAACATAGATGGGGTGTGCGAGGCTCTTAGCGTGGGAACGGTGTTGCCTACAATTCTGCCTAAAGGAGAAGAGAGGAGAGGAGGTGGGGACAGAGGCCTGATTCAGCCATCTGTGTGCTAGAGAACACAGATGAATGAAAGTTACTCTTCGTGACTTATAATAGAATCACCACGAACCCTCCCCACCCCCTGCTGTGCCTCCATCGGGAGCGATGGCTTTGGTGACAGGCAGGACTGAGGCCCTTTTTTCTGCAAACAAATTGCATCATTACCAGGAGGGAGGCTGGAGTTGTTAGGATGACAGTTTTATGGCCCAAGAACCGGCACAACAGTCACCATCTGGACATTGACGAGCTGGGTAACGCAATATCATAAACAGTCTTCTAAGTGAGATGCACAGCATGCTGAGACGGAGAGCCAAAGGTCCATCTCAGAGAAGGTGGCGATGTCTGCTGGGGAAGCAGAGTCAGACCTGGTGACCCCCCAGGTCGATGACTCCCAGACCTGGTGACTCCCCCTGTCTGTGTCTAGCTTTTCCTCCTTTGCCAGCCTGGCTTCCCCCACACGTAGCAAAGGGGACGTGGAACTGCAGTTCTGAACATGATCTTTGTGATACCGTGCCCCACACAACCTCTTTCAAGACCCTATGACATCCCATCACGTGTCACCGTTGTGTCGGCCTGATTCATAGTGACCCTGTGCACAACAGGACAGGGGGGGAGGGGAGGGACACACTGCCCAGTGCTATGACAGCCTCTCTGTCATGGCTTTATTGAAGCCACGACATACATCCATCTAGTCGAGGGGTCTCTTCTCTTTCACAGGACACTCTGCAGCCCCCGGATGACAGAAGAGTTGACTCACAGTGGACTAGGATGGGTTGTGAATGCTCAGAGGGAGCTGTCGCAGCAGACCTGGCGGTCCGAAGTCAGTGGTTCTCGGCCTTCCTCATGCCGACCCTTTCATACAGTTCCTCAAGTGGTGGTGACCCCACAACCGTAAAATTATTTTCGTCGCTACTTCATCACTGTTGTTTTGCTACTGCGATGAATCGGGCAACCCCGGTGAAAGGGTCGTTCAACCCCCACAGGGGTCGTGACCCAAAAGTTGAGAACCGCTGTGTTAAACGCGTTCTCGTGTAGCAGATTTGCACATGTAGCCAGGCGATTGTGGATGCATGGCTACTCTCCCACACCTTTCCTGAGCATATAATTAGTCCATGCATGGGGAATTTAGCAGGGCATATGGAAATCCGGAACGAGTACTCTTAGCTCCAAACTGCCAGGCTGGCAGCGTGAATCCACCTAGCATGTTGGAAAAAAGCCCTGGCGATCCCCGTCTAAAAGATCGCACCATGGCAGAAACCCCTGTGGGATGCAGTCCTGCTCTGGAACATTGGATTGTCATGGAGGAGTCATGAATGAGCTATTGAACATTAGCTGTGCTTTTGTGTTCATCTTTGATTTTTCTTTTTTGTGTGGGTGTGGCATCACTGCCCTGGTGGGAGTAGGAAGCCCAGCCTTGCTCCTGGAGGGCTGCTGCTGGATTTGAACCGTCAACCCTGTGGGCCGCAGTCCCGCACACAACTGTGTTCACCTTTTAAAACACACACAACCTTCCAGGAGTTTATACTAAAGCAAAAAGTGTCACGGCAACAACAATCATTTCTTAATTTTTATAAAAAGAATAAATGTGCATTGTTTCTATACAATCTAAATATCACCTATGCCTTAATTCCCTGAAGGGTCCCTCATCATTGTGGGATAGGACATTAACTCCAGTGAGACAATGAATGGAATACCCTGCAATGTGGTCCCACTCTAGAACACATGCAGCTCTTTTAAACATTTTTTTTATCTTTTTACGAGCATGAAATCCTGTCATCGTCAGAAAGAGGACGCGGCAGTTTCTATTTTGAAAAATAAAATAAAAAAGAGAAAGAAATAGAATGACATCTGAAATGAGCTTTCCAACTGTGAGGCGGCTTTCATTTCATCCAATTTTCCCATCCCCATGTTTTCCCCTTCAGAGGAGATTCTTCCAGTGGTTTCCAAGACCTTTGTGTGGGTGCGATGTCAACATTCCCAGGCCTTCCCGAGGGTTCCAGGCCCAGAGGGAAGGAGGTGCTGTGTTTTCGGAACTGCTGTCTCCCACTCTTTCTCACTGTCTGCCTGGGATTTAGGTGAAGCTTCCTAACCCTCATCTTTCTTCCTGGACTGAGAGCTTCCTGAGAGCTGGGCCCCTGCCTGCCTCACCTCTGATTCCCAGACAGTGAGAAGCCATGGAAGACAGCAGTTCCAAAAACACAACACCTCCTTCCGTCAAGTTTCTAGTAGGAGACAGAAGCATGAATGAGGCACTGAGAGGACCTGCTAGCTCCTTGTTTCCTCCTTGTCTGGATTGCTTTGGGAGGTCGGTGGGGGACTGGGCAATATTTCATACATGGGGTTGGAATTGACTTGACAGCATATAACCACCCTAGTGGATTTCTTAGGAACCCTCGTGGTGCAGCGCATTTCTCATTGGACTGCTAACCACCAGGTCAGCTGTTCAAGACTGTCCATTTCCATAAAGATGAACAGTCTAGACACCCATAGGGCAGTGGTTCTCCACCTTCCTAATGCCACCACGCTTTAATCCAGTTCCTCATGTTGTAGTGATGCCCCCAACCACAAAATTATTTTCGCTGCTACTTTATAATTCTGCTACCATCATGAATTGTGTGGTCCCTGGGAAAGGGTCGATCAACCCCAAAGAGGTCGCTACCCACAAGTTGAGAAGCGCTGCCCTAGGTGTCTATCAGGTTGCTGCAGTCAGGATTGGCTCCGTGGCAGCAAGTCCGTTTTGCTCATTGCCGTGTGTCAGGGAGGGTTTACGGCGGGTATGAGGCATTACCGTCTGGGAAGATGGAGAACTGGGCTGGCTGAAGCAGAGACAGGTGACAATGCTGGAAACCTAAATTTCAGAGGAAAGGACAGTCGAAAGATGAGGTAACAGCGAGGAAGAGAAGTCGAACGGAAGCAACAGAACAGAGGCAGGTGGGTGACTTGTCAGCTGACTGACCTTGCTGAACCTGCCAGGTTTCAATCAAGATGGCAGGTTGGCTATCAGTGAGAAAGGCAGGGCCTTTTCTTATTCCCCACACCCTCCAGTGACCAACCCACACCTGCCCAGTGGATGGTGACACCATCCCCTGGCTCCTGAAGCCTGTCTGAGGAAGCGTGCACTCAGGGCTGGGTGGCCACCCCCATTCTAGGGACACAAGGACTCTCCCTCATCAGACCAGCAGAACACGCAGTCCTAAGTCCCTGGCCAACCCCCAATAGGCAGAAACTCCTCCCATAACTCGCTACCCTGCCCATAGCTGGCATCTGGGCCTGTAAGAATTCCTCCCAGGAACAAGACTTCTCTCCTGGGCCTTCCCTAGAGCCAACATACTGCTTTTGGATCAGGTTCTCAGACCCCAGATAACCTCAAGATCAGCAGGAACTCTAGGACCAGGGTACCACTCCTCCCACCCCCGCTGGTAGAGGTGAGGGCCCATAGCTTGTTCTCTGCCCATGACAGTCTTCTACTTATTTTTCCTTTCCTTTCCCTTGTTTTTTAACCTTTTCTTCTCTGCTGTTGTTGGGGTTTTGTGGGGGGTTTTGTACTTTTCTTTCTATTTGCCTTTTCTTTTCCTCTTTCTATTCTTTCTTTTTTTCTGTTCTGATGTTTTTCTTTAAGATTCACATTGTTCTTCCTTTTCCTCCTTTTCCTAGCTGTGTTCATTGTGTTTTTAAATTTCTTCTTTTCTACTCCTGTTTTGCCTTTTCCTTTTCTTTCTCTTTTGTTTTCAGTTGTTAAATACATTTTTTTCTTGCTATTGTTCCTGTATATTCCTTCTCTCTCCTTCCTCCCTCTCTTTTTAAAGATCATTTTATTAGGGGGGGGTCTTACACCTCTTATAACAATCCATACACCTATTGTATCAATCATAGGTACACATACATTGCCAGCATTATTTTATAAACATTGACATTATCTGAGCTCTTGGTATCAATCCTCTTTTTCCCCTCTTCCTCCCTCCCCTTTTTGTGATCCCTTGATGAATTATTATTATTATTTTCATATGTCATTCCTTCTCTTTTTTATCTTTTATAGTTTTAATTACTTATTTTTGTGGCTGGGGATGATGTGTTACTGTTGTTGTTGTTGTTGTTTTTCTTGCCCCACCGAACAGGAGACAGCAGTCATGCCCAGACAACCCACCTTAATCCACACTTCCCCCAGCCACAATTATGGAGAGAGAACCACTATCCACCAGGAGTTGTGGCTGCCGATTGTTGCAGCCACTGTGCCAATGCATCTCATTGAAGGTGGTCTTTCCCCCTCCTTTTTCCCCTACCCCACCAACAATGATGTCTTTTCCCTGGAACTGGTCTCTCCCAACACATGCTCAAAGTAGGTGAGATGAATTTTGCTGTCCTCATGTCTAAGGAGAATTGGGGCCATAATTATTTCAGGACAGATTTGTTAGTTCCTCCAGCAGTCTGCAGCTCTTTCCATATTCTTCACCCACCACAATTTAAATGCATCGGCTCCTTGTCAATGCACATGGTCCGCTGTATTCATTGTCCAGCTTTAGATGCATATGTGGTGTGGCAGTCATGTACTCTGGTGTCCATTTGACTAAGAGCGTAAGAGTGGAGTCTAGCCTGTCAATCTGGAGCTAGCCCATGAGACCTCTGTGTGGGCATGGCTTTTTCTGAGAATTCTGGGAAGTCTTGCAGTACGCAGTACTTCCCAATTAGAGGTGAGAGACTTGACTGTCTCTTGGAGACGGTCTACCGACAAGATGGCTACATGCTGATAGATGCTGAGTCCTCGAACCTGGAGCTGCTAGAGGAGAAGCCACATGGGTTTACCCTGATAGAACCAGACCTCTGGGGCCAGAGAAGCCACAGAGAGACCCTTGACATTGCTGAGATGCTTCTACCATCAACGGATACTGCTGATGAACCCTGAGCCCTGTAAATGAGGAGCCATGGGGAGACCCCTACCAACACCAGATGCTTCTACTACCACTGGATACACAAGACTCTGCAGTCACTGGCCTGTGATTGCCTTGGTGTCATTGCAAGTGTTTTGTGAGTCAGAAGGAGACTTTATAGACTGGTATCAGACATATGGGCTATTATCAGTCTTATGGCCTTGGACTGCACTGGACTGGGAAGCTTTCTCAATGTTCCATTCCTCTTGTATATAAACCTGTCCCTTATATCCATATGTGTGTGTGTGTGAATTTGTTTCTCTAGTCTATCCGGACTAAGACATGTGGTGATTGAAAATCCCATACCTAATGTCAGGCACACCTCAGTCCTCAAAGTCACATGTTGCACTTTAACACTTTAAAGAGTCTTATGCAGCAGATTTGCCCACTACAGTGTGTCATTTGACCTCTTGGTTGCTGCTTCCACGAGCATCGAGGGTGCATCCAAGCAAGATGAAATCCTTGACAGCTTCGATCCTTTCTCCATTTAGGATGATGTTACCCGTGGGTCCAGTAGTGAGGATTTCTATCTTCTTTGCCTTGAGTTGTGATTTCCAAGAGGAAATGCTTCAGTGGTCCCTCACTTTCAGCAAGCAAGGTCCTGTCATTTGCATATCATGAGTTATTAATAAAGCTTCCTCCAATCCAGATGCATCTCTGTCCTTCAAATAAAACCAAAGAAAGTAACCACATGATTGCACAAATTGCAACAGAATTGGCATTTGAAAAAGAAAAAAGATCTAAAAGCCATTCCTTATTTTAAAAAAAACACTCAACAAAATAGAGAAGGGAAATTCATCAATATAATTAATGGCTTAAGTATAAGACCATTGAAAAAAATGTTAGCACCAATAGAGAGAAACAGAAACCATTTCCCTTGTGAATGTGCATAAGACAAGGATGCCCTTTATCACCACTCTTATTCAATATTGGCCTGGAAATCTTAGCCAGAGCATTTAGAAAAGGAAGTGAAACACACCTAAATTGGTTGAGAAGCAGCAAAACACCATCTATATTCAGAGGAGACGATCCGCTATGTAGAAAATCCCAAAGACTCATCAAGAAATTATTGAAACTAATTGAAAGGTTCAGCAAAGTGGCCAGGCACAAACTCACCATCCAAACATCAGTTGTATTCCTTTATGCTAATAAATCTCTCAAAAGAAAATCATGCAAATAGCACCATTTACCATAGCCACCCTGAAGATGAAATACTTAGGAACAAACAGAACTGGGGAAACTAGAGACCTGGACGAAGTAAACTAGACTAATAGGCCAGAGAAACTAGAGACCTGGATGAAGAAAACCACATAACGCTACTGTAAGAAAGCAAAAGAAGGCTATATTGTGCTCATATATAGGAAGACTTAACATGGTGAAAATGTAAATACTACCCAAAGGGATCTATAGATAGAGTGTAATCTCAGTCCCATTCTTTAAGGAGATGGGAAAAACAAATCACCAAATTTAAATGGAAAGGAAAGAGACCCTGGGTGAGCAAAACACAACTCAAAAAGAGCAAAGATCACTTCCTGATCTCAAAACTGGCCACACACTCCTAGGCATCACAGCAACATGGCACGAGTACAACAGTAGCAACAGAGACCAATGGAACGGCACTGACAACCCGGAACTAAATCAATCCACCTACAGAAAGCGCATCATTGACAAAGAAATGGCCACGTTTAACGGAGAAGCGATAGTTTCTAAAACAAATGGTACTGGCAAAACTGGAGATCCATTTGCAGCACAAGGAAGCAGGCCCCTTATCTAAAACCATATATAAAAACAAACCTAAGCTGCATCAAAGTCCTAGATAGAGTGGAAGAAAATGGAGAACAGAACTCAATCACAAAATGGTGAGGCTTCCTGGTTGGGTCGAGACCGGAGGAACCCAAAGACTATGATTTAAAACTTTTAAAACCTAAAAAGATCATCAATGAAACGTAGGTTTACATTGAGGGGTCCTAATAAAAGAAATACAATAACGAACAACTCATAAATAGCAAAGCATAAGTTAGATGATTGGGACCTTCTAATGTGTATCAAAATATTTCAAGAAGGGCTGAGCCCCGATGGTGTAAGTGGTTGAGTGTGGGACTGTGGCCCGCGGGCTTGGCAGTTCAAATCCAGCGGCGGCTCTCAGGAGCAGCACTAGGTAGTTCCCATGACCACCAGAGGCAGTGATGCCCCCCCAAAAAAAATTTTTTTCAAGAAAACAGTAAACCCACAGACTGGGGCAAAATGACAATGATATATTCTCTAAAGCATGTAGAAAAATATCAACATTTCAACAAGGAAAAGACAAATCATCCAGTTTAAAATGGGCAGAGGTCAGCTTACCAAAATTCAGGCAGTCAAGAAGCTTAGTTGGTTCTACATCCTAATTTGGTGGGCAGTGACTACATGAGAAGCAGTTGTTGATCTCTCCTTGTCCCCAAGAAAGAAGAGTGACCAAAAATAAATGACACATGTCAACAATTATCCCAATTATCTCATGGACCATGTCAATATCAGTCTCCACAACCCTGAGACCAGAACTAGATGGTGTCCAGCTACTACTACCAACTGCTCTGAAAAGGATCACCTAGGAAGATCGTAGATAGAGTGGAAGAAAATGGGAACCAGAACTCAATCACAAAGCCATGAGGTTTCCTAATTGGGTAGAGACTGATGGAACTCTTAAGACTATGGCCTTTATTACTGGTCTGGAACTAAATTCACCGCCTTGTTAGAATAATCAACCATTTAAGATCAAAAGGACAACATAGATGCAAGGTCAAAGTTCAGAGGGGGAGGAAAGAAGGAGAAATGGAAGCAAGAAACACATGGAGAAGGTGGGAATACATCCTGGTACATTGAGGAGATTGTGATGGCTGATTGAATTAGAATGTATGTGAATTGTTGACTGTAAAGCTATGATACTCTCTGTAAACTTCCACCTCGTTCACAATAAAGCTTTTAAAAAATCCATTTAAAAATGTAAAAATCCATTTAAAAAATGTGGAGGCTCCAAAAGGCTTCCTACTTTACCCAGATCGAGAGAGTGGCACATTGAAGCTTTGAATCCTCATCGAATTGACTCCAGAATTCTCTAACCTCCATGCTATGCGGTATCAAGTGATCATTTCAGCAGAGGGAGAGGTGGGAATCTGCAGCTGGTTGCGTGTCCAGTGACAACCTTTGAATTCTGTGCTTTAAGGTAGCGATGACAATGCTCCAAAGAGGGTCATCGTGGCAGCCAGTCAATGTGCTGGCCAAATCTCATCATCAGAGAAAGGTCAAGGGTCATCAGCACAGTCAGAGGGTGCTGTGAAAAACAGCTTGGGAAGGTATTAGCTGAGGGACTCAAATAGGTCACTCTGGACTCTGCCGAGAATAGCAAAATGGGTTTCCTGGCCTCATGCCTGGAAGAAATGTAATTGCCAGGGGCTAAAGGCAACACAACTGCATGTCATAGATTATCATAATTTAATGTTCAAGCTGTGAAAATCAAAGCTAGCAAGGAAAGCCTTCTTGCCCCAGAATACTTAAGCAGTGTCCAGGCCCAGTCTACTCAGTTCTTGACCTCAAAACTTTGGAGGGAAGCCTACAGGAGGTTGTATTTGACATCTTTCTTAGCTGTTGGGTTCTGGGCAAGCTCGCCACTTTGGGTCTTGGTTTGTTCCCACGAAAATAGGACCCGCAAGTACTCGCCGTAGGGACCTCACTGAAGTTCCTAGCTGATGAACAGTTCATGCTGATAGCTGATGGTGCTTTGCCTTCTGGGCTCTGCTTTTGCTGCATCCCAAAGGTTACCTTAGGTTGTGTCCCTTTTCATTCAATTCAAGGAATTTTAAATTTCATTTTCGAATCACTTCTAGTACTCGGAAAATTTTGACAGGTATGTTAGTCGGTGTTCATGTATTTGCTTACTCACCCACCACCACCTGGCCACACACACACCTGATCTTCTTGACCTTCCTGCTGTTGAAAGACACCTCGTAGCCTTGCAATGCTTTTAAATTTACTGAGGGTTGGTGGAACGTCTAGGATTATGGCCTTTAATCACCAGTCAAGTCTGGAAGAGAACTCATGCCAGTGTCAGAATAATCAACCACTGAAGATCAAAAGGGTGGCATTTACTCAAGGACAATGCACAGAGGGTGAGAAGGGGAGGGAAGAAAACAGAAAACATGGGTAGGAAGTGATACACGTTTTGGTACAAGGAGGGGGTTGCAGTGGATACATTGATATAAAATGTGCATGAACTGTTGAATGTAAGACTGAGGGTCTGTTTTTTAAACTTTCATCCACGATAAAAAGTTAAACACACACACACACACACACAAATTTACAGACTTGTTTTGGGGTCTAACACCTGGTCTGTTTCAGAGAATTTTTTTGTGTTCCCCGTTGCTATTGTCTTAGTGTTTACTAAATCTTTAGAGTTCTTTTTTCTTTTGATGAGGAAATTTACCTATATATGTGTGTATAAGTTGAATTTTTCAGCACATTTTTAATGCACATTTTGTGGTAAAATTGGGTGTCTTGACTGATATTCAGGTCAGCTTATACTCGGGTATATATGGTAATTTTCTTTGAAGCTTCCTTGTATTTGAGTATTTTTTCCTAAATTTAAAACAAGTCTATTCTATCTTGAAATTAGCTTGACTGCTTCTTCATTAAGAAGTTATCTACTTACAATATTTAGTTTCTCTCTTGATTTAGTAAATGTCTTTGTCTATAAATTTATATCACGTGGTCCCTATTTTCAATCTTGTAGGTTTGCTTAACTTGGGATACTTCTATATCTGGGTTGACTTCTAGATGGTGAGGTCATAAGTGTTATTCTCATGTTATTGTCTGCCATTGTTAGCTCTCTGTCAGAAGAACTCCTTTCAGTATTTCTTGGAAGGCTGGTCTGATGTTTATAAATTCCTTTCCCTTCCTTTTACCTGGTAATGGCCTCATAGCGCTTTAGTATTTGAGGCATGATTTTGTGGAGTATGGACTTGGTCGGATGATTATTTTTTCTTCCAGAATTTTATCTATGTCACCTCATTGCCTTTTTGCTTGCATCCTGGCAAGTAGTCAGAGATTCATCATAATGACAATTTCAGAGAATTTTTTTTTGTCAGCAACTTTGCATTTTTCTCAGATGTGATGGTGATTCTTGCTTGTCTTTGATTTTGGAAAGGGTACTGTGTCTTCATAGATTCCTTTTGGAATCTATCTTCTTTAAGCTTTATGGGACTCTTTGTTGCATTTCATTTCATTTCCATGATATGAGGGACATCTTTCCCCACAAAATCCTCAGTAACTTCCTCTGTGTTGTGTGTGTATGTTCTAGTTTTCTATTGTCATCAGATGTAAACTGTTTGCTTTGTTTTGTTTTTTTTTGGGGGGGGGGCAATCACTGCCTCTGGTGGTTGTGGGCACTACCCAGTGCTGCTCCGGAGAGCTGCTGCTGGATTTGAACCGCCAAGCCCATGAGCTGCAGTCCTGCACTCAACCACTTATGCCACTGGGGCTCAGCCCCCAGATGTAAACTGTTATTCTTGATATTATGCCATGTAATTCTTTTTTTTGACTGATCCTCTAGCATATTAATATCAAAAGATTTGTCACTTTACTGGGGCCTCATACAGCTCTTAACATAATCCATACATACATACATCGTGCCAACCACCAAAATATTCCTTCCTCTCGATTCAAAACTGCTGAACAGACAATGCTTGTATGTGTGTGTGTGGTGGGGGGAGGGGGTTTGCTGGCAAACCCAACAAAATCGATGGGTGGCCAGAAAATCTGGGCCATCATTTTCACCCTTGTTACTAGTGACTGTCAAGTTGGCTTGGCCTCCACATGCAAATGAACAAATTGGCCCACATCCTACACCACTTCATGATCTTTGACCTGCTCTCATCCACTGTCTTTTTAAAAATCACTTTACTGGGGGCTCATACAGCTCTTAACACAATCCATCCATCCATCCATTGTGCCAAGCACATTTGTACATTTGTGGCCATCATCATTCTCAAAGCATTTGCTTTCTACTTAAGCCCTTGGTATCAGCTCCTCGTTTTTCCCCTCCCTCCCACCCCACCATGAGCCCCTTGGTAATTTATAAACTATTATTTTTTCATGTCTTAAACTGTGTGACATCTCCCTTCACCCACTTTTTCTGTTGTCCATCCCCCAGGGAGGGGGTTATATGTTGATCCTTATGATTGGTTCGCCCTTTCTCCCCCACCTTCCCCGGGGGTATGGCAATTCTCATGATTGGTCCTGAGGTCCCTATCTGTGCTAAATTCCCCATGTTTCCAGTTCCTATCTGTACCAGTGTACATCTTCTGGTCTCGCTGGATTTGTAAGGTGTAATTGGGGTCATGATGGGGAGGGGGGACGCATTAAAGAACTAGAGGAAAGTTGTAGGCTTTGTTATTGCTACACTGCACCCTGACTGGCTCGTCTCCTCCTGCCATCTGCTGTGTCTTATGAATGACTTCTAACCTAGAGGAGACTGGTGACCTCATGGATGCATGTTGAGATTGCTTAAAATCATCCATTGCTCCTTATGAGACAGACAGAGCTTTCTATTCCTGTAAAGAATTGCAGTCACAGAGACCCACAGGGGCAAGTCTACCCTGTCCGGTATAAGGTTGCTATGATACAGCACCAACTCTATGGCTTTGACCCTGGTTTTCTATTGGGAACCAATGACTTCTTTGGGGAAGTAGATCACCAGGTCTCTCTCGCTAGTTCATCTGAGTCTGGAAACGCTGCTGAAACCTATCCAGCCTCATAGCGACATGCAAGCTTCCACTGACACGTCAGTAGTGGCTGCTCATGAGCGGCATTGCCCTAACTTGAACCCTGGTTTCCCCTTAAGAAAGGCCAACATTCTACCACAGAACCACCACTGCCCGCTGCCTGTTGCCCTAGATGGTCGCCCACTTCACTCTGACCTTCAAGCGTCCTCTCGCTCTCTCTGTCCCCAGTGCCTGGTAGGGAGCAGAGAAGGAGGAATGGAGGATACAGAGAACGCAGACATGCAGCGGGAACAAGCTGCCTATTTTTCTTCAGTCTTTCCACTCGCACCCCTCACCCCCACCCCCCACCGCCCCAGATAATAGGACCTGGGATTTTTCGGTGGTGTTATTGCTGTGGGCGTTAGTGGCGGAACATGTTGACATTGTGTAATTTATTGGCCTGAATGATACAAATTATACCTCTCCCCCCCAGGACTCCTTAGAATGAAAAGCTTCTTTTCATGGGTTTATCCTGGGGACCCAAATAAATAAGCAGAGAAACAGAAAAAAACCCTCATGAATTTTTTAAAGAGCTTACTGGAATCAGAGGAGGGCAAACCTGGCCTTCGGAGGAAAAGAGTATCTGGGAGATCAGCACTGCTGGTTCTTTACCCTTTTTAATATTCTCTAATCCTCTTGCTTTCCAGAATTAATCCCTGCTTCCCTCCCGACCCCTCATGCTCCTCCACCTCCTCCTCGGATTGGCCAGGAACCACCCCTTGACCTTCCACCAGCATCTTCTCTCGCAAGACTCAGTCGAGGTACCCAGCTCCCAGAGGAGCTCGGGTCCTGGGGTCCCCAAGGTACCCAGAGTCTGCCCTCTGGGTGCCCCTGTTTGAGGTGTGATTCGTCGTGGTGTGATCCCAGCTTAGAGCTAGGTGGTGGCCTCTTCAGAAACAGCCTCTTCGCTATAGCAGCCCCTGAACGCCAGTCCTGCCCAAACTGAAGCAATTGATGAGGTTCTTGCTGAGAGAGTCTGTGTATTAGACCTTAACAGAAGGTCAGCATTTTTTTGTTTGTTTGTTCCATTTCCTTGCCCTCACTCCGCTCGCTGCTAAGGGTGTGAAAGAAGTTCCTACCACTTCTGGCAAGACGGCTCAGCATTTCAGGGGATGATGCAATTGTATCCTTTCCTAAACCAAGCAGCCTTGTTAGCTGTCTTGAGCCTGTTCTGACCCAGTGCGCGCCCCCATGTCCAAGAGAAAGAAACACCGCCCGGTCCTGCGCCGTCCGCACAATGTTCCCCGGGTTGGAGCCCCTGGTTGCAACCACCGTGTCCGTTCATCTTGTCCAAGGCCTCCCGCTTTTTCCCCTCTCCCTGGACCTTACCAAGCACGATGTCTTCCTCCAGGCCCGGGTCTCTCCTGACCACACGTCCAAGTCGGGTGGACCTGCCTGAAGCTGGCCTTGGTCACGTTGGCTCTTTCCTGTCGTTTCCTTTGAGTGTGTGTGAGGAGGAGGTATGATCTGGAGACGTTGCCAGGCACCTGGAAAGTGCTCTTTGACTGACCATCGTGACGTCCATGCTGGCGATCAGGCCGCTGAGGGAATTGAGAGTGACGGGTCTTTGTATATAAATTATCATTAAGTTGATCCCAACCCACAGGGACTCGCTGGGGCAGACCAGAGTGCCTCACCCTCTCAGGTGGCACATCTTTATTGAAGCCGATTGCCGCCTCGCTCTCTCACGACGCAGCTGGGGGGCTTGAACCTGCAACCTTTCCGTTGGTCGCCGACTGCTTTGCCCACTATGCCACCAGGACTTCCTGCCCATGCGGTGGTCTTTCCTGGCTGTTTTCATTTACATGCCCTTCTCTTGTAGAGCAGGGGTTCTCAGCCTGCCTCATGCCGTGACCCTTTCATAGAGTTCCTCATGTGGTGGTGGCCCCCAACCAGAGAATTATTTTCGTTATGACTTCATCCCACGTTTTGCTCCTGTTATGGCTCGTCGTGTAAGTATCCGATCGGCAGGATGTACTTTCTTTGTTACAAATTAAACATCACGAAGAAAGAGTGATTCATCACAAAACACTATGTAGTGATAGACTGTGCACTAGTTATTTCTCATGACAAATGAATGACATTTCGTCCTGAAGCGTGGCGTAGCATGGGTAACAGGCTTCACGCTGGGTATGCGTAGGTGGGCATATCTGCATGTGAGAGGATAGGGAAACGGTGTCTCAGTGCCTACGACCATCTGAAATATGTGTTTTCTGATGGTCTTAGGTAACCCCTGTGCAAGGGTCACTTGACCCCCCCCCCACCAGGTTGAGAACTGCTGTTGCAGACTATTGAACTTATCGCCTATAATTATTTGTTGGTCATGTGGATTTCGACTGTGAGTTCTTGTCCTTGGTTCATTTTCCCGAGGCGCCATTAATACTTTTCTTGTTGATTTGCAAGGACTCTTTAACACAGCCTGGATATTTTCCTGTTGCAATCGGGACTTCAACATTTGGCTGCGTTCCAGTTTCTTTTCTTTCTCCAGAACTGCCTTTTGTTCTTTTTCTACTTTATAATAATGGTGCCTGCCTCACTCAATGGTAGGGGGCTCAATGACCAAATGCATGCAAATCATAATTCATGGTTATGTGTATTGTTGGCAAGGGTGGAGTGTGGGTTCATGGCTCTGGGGTCCTTTGGATGTGTGCACGTTGAGGGAATTAGAGTTGCAGAACCGGGCATGGAAAATTTTGGAATCTGTAACCATGGAGTTCCAGAAAGGAGGCAAGAATCTGGTTGTCATGTGCCTGTTCCTTTGGGTTGGTGGCTAGGAACCCCTGTCATCAGCATCAGCGACAGTTCTGATATATATATGACAGACAAATGTGGGATTGACAGGGTGCCATTGTTTATTGGTGACAGGAGAACATGACACTCACACTTGCGTGGCCGTAAGCCATAAAACTCCAAGTAAATCAGAAAAATAACTGAGGAGGGGGCTATGAAGCAGCTGCATAAATGAGTCCAAAGCACCATTCCTTTGTCAGGCCAAAGCTCACCCAAGACCCAGGTCAGATTCAAGGAACTCTGCCCCTGCTGGCAGACAGGAGCACAGACAGGCACTCATTGTCAACAGTGAGTGGCAGGCACATGATCAACAAATGCCTACTGTTTTATGTTGTTGAGGCTGTCTGTTGCACATCCATTTATTGGAGATGAGCTTCTGATAATGTCACAGACTTGAAGACCTGATGAGCAATTCTATTGTGCACATCCACATGTGCAGGGGTCAGAATTTACTCAACGGCAGCTGGTTATGCACACCCAGGGGAGCACGGGGGAGAGGTGTGACTCTTTCCATGATGGCAAGCCCCTGAACCCAGACATTTCCACTGCCATAATTCACAAGACTAACTAGACTGGAAAGGCACTCACTGTTGCCCCAATAAATGGATGTGCAGCAGATAGCCTCCACGACATAAAACAGAAGGCATTTGTTGACCGCGTGCCTGGATGTCCTGCTGATCAATGGGTGAGCCTAGCTAGCTGTCTATTCAAACAGAATGCTCCTCTAAGTATTCCTCATGTCCCCAAAGGCAGTCGAGACATAACCTATGGACGCAAGGCATCGTGTGTCATGGTTGCTGGTCTCCTTTTGGCTAAAGCAAGTTGCACAGAGACCACTACAGTCACATGACATAGGACCTGGACACAGGAAGAGGTGGAGATTTGGAGCCATCTTTCCAAGCAACCGCCACAGTCTAGTTAGTCTTGTGAATTACGGAAGCAGAAAGGTATGGGTTCAGGAGCGTGCCACCATGGAAAGAGTCACACCTCTCTCCCGTGCATAACCAGCTGACGTTGAGTAAATTCTGAACCCTGGGACCCACGTGTGCAGAGAGCTGCTTATAAGGTCTTCAAGACTGTGACCTATCAGAAGCTCCTCTCCAGGGTTTTCTTTGGAGAGTGGGCTAGTCAGACCAGTCATTCTCAACCAGTGGTCAAGACCCCTTTGTGGGGTCGAATGATCCTGTCACAGGGGTCGCCTGATTCATAATAGTAGCAAAATGACAGTGATGAAGTAGCAATGGAAATAATGCTTAAGTTGGGTGGGGGGGTGATCCCCACACATGAGGATCCTAAGAAAGGGTCATGGCATTAGGAAGGTTACGACCCACTAGGTGAGAACCACTCATCGGTGGACTAGTTGTCCAGCGCTTATCTGTCGACACAACTCAGGGAATTTTTCCTCCCAGGCTTTGCTCTTAGCCAGCTGTCACAGCACCCCTAAATCCCTTTCCCACATTGCCTTCCAGCTGCTAATGCCCCTGTCTCTTTCAAGGGCACTTGTATGAAAAGATCCTCTTTGCCCTTTCAAGGAGCGAGAAAATACAGAAAAATAGGATGTAGACCTGAAATCCCATTCAAGGGTTGCGGGGGGACTTCTCACTGTGTTAACCTGGATCTTTTGTTTTGTTTTGAAGCACATTACTCAAGGTCTCTCTTTGTCAGACACAGGGTTTGAGGTCTACACCACTTGCCTTTATCACGAGAGAGCAACAACACCACGTGGGTGCCTTGCCAGGGAGGAGGGTCAGTGGCTGGAACACCAGGATGCCCTCCGGAGGGAACACTGGAAGGCAGCTTCTCTCTGACCCTTGTTCTATGGAGTCGGAAGAGAGGCCCAGGGATTTGGGGTTTAGATGCACAGTCTTTGTAGAACAGGGTCGCCTTGTCTGGTGTTTGGATGGTGGTCATGGGAAAGGGGAACCCAATGACAGGGATGGTGAGTGGAGGGATAGTGGGTGCTGGAATCAAGGAGCCAAGAGGCAGACCCCTGTGGTAGTCGGTCATATCACCGCGGTGGCCTGTTGGGTCCAAAGAAAAGAGCCTGCTTGGACAGTAATGCTCAGTTTCTTTGGGACCCTCTGAGGGATGGTCCCTTAAGTAACCAAGTACCATTCACCGGAGTACCAGGACATCCCAATTGGCGTCCTTGGGCAAGCAACTTGACCTGTTTGAGCCTCCATTTTGCCATTTCAAAAATGAGACTCATAATATCCACCTAGCAAGGTTATTGGGACAGTGTGCTCACACATGTAACCCAGGGGCTGACCTCATCAGAGGTCTTCCCTAAACAGCAGCTTCTCTTTCCCTGAAGTGAGATCAGCAGAGCAGGGGATCGGTGGGTAGCTTGGGAGAAAGCTGGGTACTCCCCCCGACCCCTCCCTCAAGGAGATCAGAGAAACGCCAGGCGCCTTATGAGTTCATTGTGGAAAATGAGGACAAGCCAGGTTTTTACCTCCAGGATTCTCCTATTCAAGTCTGGACAACAGCGAGACATTCGAACCATTCTCCCTGGGCCAGTGACAAGAAAGATTGTGCCTTTTGAGACCGATTATAAGTAGGGGAGCCAATTAAGATATGAAAATACAGCCAAGGCAGAAGCCGAGGGAGAGGTTCAGAGAGGCCCAAGCTTTTCCTGGGTATTTTCTGGTTGAGAAGTCCATCCTGGTGAAACCGGAGTCAGGGCTTTAAGCTGGCCGGGCTTGCAGGCGACGGGTGGTGGGTGAACTAAAAGATGGTGCAGATGTTACATAATGTGTTGTCAATTTGAGAGAAGTAAGAGTGAAGGGTTGGAGTCTATCCTGCCAACCAGGTCACAGTTTGATGACCTCCTTAGAGGAGCTAAGGAGATAAGTGACACGCTGGAGGACGATGAGTGCTCAGTCCCTGTGAGGCATTCTTGTTGACTAGCTACATGGGGGCAGGCTGATGGCAGCCAGCGCATCGGAGCTGGAGAAGCCAGAGCTGAGAATGCTTACACCACCACTGGATCCACAAGACTTTCCACCCAGTGGCCCGTGATTGTCCTGCATTCAGCACCGTTGCACGTGTTTCATGAATCTAAAAAGGCATTTATAGAGTGGTATCAGACGTATGGGCTAATACCGGATACAAGGACTTGGTCTAGAATGGGCTGGGATGTTTTTATCAATGAATAATTACTCTCTTATATAAAGTTTTTTCTTATACCCATGTCCTTGAATTTGTTTTTCTAGTTTACCTGGACTGATACAGATAGCCATTATCAAGCACTTGTCCATCCTGTCCTGGATCCATTCCTTTGTGACTTCGCAGTTCCTCCATTGAAGAGTCTGTTTCCATATTCCCTTGAATATGGGGTGATTTTTTTTTAATTTTATTGTGATTGGAGTGAAATCGTACAGAGCTCATGCATTTTCCATTCAAGACTCGTGCACATGTTGTTTCATGTCATGGATTGCAACCCCCACAATGGAACAGTCCTCTTGCCATTTCCTCCCTGTTCACGGTTTCCATTTTTCCTTCTTTCGTCTCCCTTCCTGCCTTCTGAGCTCTGTTCCTCAGCAAATGCTACCCTTTGGAAAGTCTGATCACCCTAACGACGGTGTACCTCCATGGTGCTATTCACTTTAAAGACCTGAAAGTAAAGCCCCAGCAGTGAGTTCAGGACAAGGCCTGAAGTCTCTGGGGAGCCTGGTCTCCTGTATGATTCTGGGTTTTGTTTCACATTTTTTCTCCCACTCTATCCAAGACATCCCATTGTGATTCCTTTTAGAGCAGACAGCAGTGGGGAGCCAGGCACCATCAAGTGTTTCTGGTCTCATGGATGCGGAGGATGAGGTTTCTAGGATCCATTAGTCTGTTGGACTAATTGTTTCTCTGAATCTTTGAATCCTGCCTGATCTCGTCCTTTGTTCTAGCCTATAGAAGATAGAGGAGGAGACTCTGAGAGCACCTAGTTCAGGGATAAAAGGACTAGACCACTTCCACACTCTCTTGGGGATCTTGTCCACTCACTCTGAGGATGACATGGGTTGCCGTGTTGGAGAATGAGAGATCATGAAGAAGCGCGCCCAGCTGCCCTCAGATAATGCCATCCAAGACTAGCCTAGAGCCGGCTGACCCCACATCTGTGAGAAAGCTCAGCCAAGACAACCCTAACCTCCCGCTTGCCCTCCAGCTGTGCTTAAGATGCATAAGCATTCCCACGGTAAGCCAGAAGAGCCCCCACCCCTCACCCCAGCTGACCTGTTGTCAGGTGAGCAAGCGACTGCTCATTGTTGTTAAGCTCTATGTTTTGAAGCCGTGAGGTAGGCAGTTAGCGGATGACAATGACATAAGAATGAGAAGACAATATCCATCGCTAGATGTTAGTTGCCATAGAGTCTGCGCCAACTGTCAAGGACCTGACATCCAACAGCTCACCATGTTGCCCAGTCCTGGGCCATCTTCATGATGGTTGGTACCTTTAAGTTCATGGCTGTGGCTGTTGTGTCAACTCATCCCGTGGAGGACTCCCCTTTTTCTTGGCTGACTGTTGACTTTACCCAATAGGGTATTCTTTCTAGCTATCGATCTTTCCTGATGATGTGTCCTGAGTAAGTGAGTCCCAGTGTCACCATCCTGGTTTTGAAGGAGCATTCTGGTTGTCTATCTTATAAGGCTGCTCTGTTCATTCTGGGGAAGACCCAGGGTATTTTTCATTTTCTTTGCCATCACCGTAGTTTTATTTTGACCGCAGTAACCTCGGAGGGCGTGTTATTGATGTGGCCTTGGGGATCCCAAGGACGCCAGGGATCCCATGATAGAATCTTATAAGACCAATGACTTAATCGTTGCAAATGCCTCTTGTAAAATAGCCTTGGGGGGTGTCAGTGAACTTGCAGAAGTTCAAACTGGATTCAGAAGAGGAAATTGAATGAGAGAGATCATTGTTGACTCCAGGTTTCTCTGGGCTGAATGTTAGACAATACTAAAAAGGCTGAAAATACTAGAAAGATGTTTACTTGTGCTTTACAAACTATGCAAAGGCATTGGATCATAGCAAGTTATGGATAACATGAGGAAGAATGGAAATTTCAAAACGTTCATTGTACTCCCGCAGACCTAGAAAAAGTGGAAGCTGTTTGAATAGAACAGGCAGCTCTTACCTGATTTTGAATTCGGAAAGGTGTTCATCGGAGTTATATTCTTTCACCAGACTTCTTTGACTTGGATGCTGAGCTAATTCAAAAAGCTGGACTGCATGAAGAAGATGAGGACATCAGGCTTAGAGGATGCCTCGTTAACAACTTGTGATATGCAAGTGACCAAACCTTGAAGAGGCTTTGAAGTACTGACTGATGAAGTACTTACTTCAGCCTTCAGTATGGAGTATCACTCAATATAAAGAAAATCCTCACCACCAGACCAATAGATAACATCATGAAAAACAGAAGAGACTGGCGTTGTCATGACTTTCATTTTATTTAAATCCATGGTGAGTGTCCAGGGAGGCAGCAGTCAGGAAATAAAATGACATATATGATTGGACAATCCACAGCAAAAGCCTCCTTCAAAGTGTTAAAAAGCAAAGATGCAAAGCTGTCCTTTGAAGACTAAGGTGCACTTGAACCTAGCCACGATGTTTTCAATTGCCCCATACGCATGTGAATGCTGGACAATGAGTAAGGAAGACTGAAGAATTGATGTCTCTGGCATTGTATGATATTTTCCTGACATGATCACTGAAGACAAAAGGGGTGCACACGCAAATGTGGTGAAGAAAGTTGATGGTGCCCAGCTATTAAACGATAGAGTGTCTGGAGTCTTAAAAGCTTGTAGTTAAAGAAGTAGCCATCTAGCAGGGAAACAACAAAGTCCACATGGAAGAAGTTTTCCAAACCGTGTGGTCATGAGGAATCAATCAATGGGAAGAGGTATCAGAAGTTCAAAAACAAGAAGTCAAATTGACATGAAGGGGAGTGGAGGTAGTAGAGACCCCAAGCCCACACGTAAGATAATTGAACAATCCCTCTCAGAAGGGCCACACAGAAGGGATGAAAAATCCAGAAGTGGTATATCATTAATGACCACATAAATATCCCCTAGTTCTCTAATATTTCCTCCCCTTACTACCATGGTTTTTATTTGTTTTACCTCATTAGTCATGTTAGCTTGGTGCACGTGTTCATTTGTTTATTTAAGATTGCTTGGTACATGAAAGCAAAGCTACATAACCCTTCAGAAACAGTAACAGGCATAATGGTTCCCTGGGAGTAAAGAGAAGAGTGGGGGGAGGGAATAGGGAGCTGATAGAATTGATGACTGTATAACCTCACTTGATGGAATCAAACAACAGAATTGTATGGGAGGGTATATTAGATTATGTAAGAAATGGCCAAAAAGAGGACTGCTTTAGGGGGGAAAGAATAATGATTTCTGGGGTATGGAGTTGGGGAGGCAGGGGATAAAGGTGAGCTGATATGAAGGAGTTCAAGAAGAAAAAAAATGTATTAAAACTGATTGTGGGGCACAACCGTGGTGTAGTGGTTGTATGCGGGACTGTGGCCCACTGGCTTGGAGGTTCAAATCTAGCAGCAAGGCTGGACCTCCTACTCCCACCACCAGAGGACAATGATGCCCCCCCCAAAAAAAAACTGATTGTGGGAACAATTGTACAATATGATTGGATTGGATTATGGATTGTTATATGTAAGCTCACAATAGCATGATGAAAAAGAAAGAAAGAAAATAATAATAAAATTAAAAAGAAATAAGTTAGTAAAATTGCCACCTCAAAAAAAAACAAAAAACGGTTAATGCCTTTGACTTAGAGTCTTTGTGTGTTTGAAGCGTATTAAAAGAGTCCTTGACTGCCCACAGGATGAAGCAATCTGGGGAGGAAGAAATACAGCCAGAATGTTTCTTCCAAGGAAGACTCTGTCTCACAGACTAGCCCATATTATCAGGAGGGATATTGTACCAAAGGAAGAGCATGCTTGGTGAAGTGCAGGTCAGCCAAAGAAAGGACTATCCTCCCTGCGGTGGACTATCATAAGGCGTACCACAACGGGCTCAGGTGTTGGGAGACTGTGAGGAGGATGCAAGACTCAGCGATGCTTTGTCCTGGTGAACATTGATGAATTGGAACCAACTTCATGGCCCCTAACAGCAAATAAGCTCCCCCCCACACACACACACACATCAAAATAAAACACGAAAGACACAAACTAATTTTCACAGCACTGTTGACAAAGAGGTGCCCTGGTGAATTACCACAAGGTCAGCAGTTGAAATCTCCCAGCCACTCTGCTGACAAAAAAAGAGGAGGATTTCTACCCCTGGGAAGATTGACAGTCTCAGGAACCTGCAGGGGCAATTCCACTGAGTCCTTTTGGGTGACTCTCAGTCAGAGTTGATTCGATGGCAATGAGTTTGATGTGGTTTTCACCAACCAAGAATTCTTGTTAGTTTTTGGAAATAAAAATGTGGAGGAAAATTGCAGAAGGTGGATATACAATGGCATGGCCACAGACAAGCCTCCTGGCATACTAACATAATAAATCTTCATCGTGTATCTTCACCTGCAGACATGTTTTGATCTCTGTGGTACATCTAGGCTCCGGCAAAGCGGAGGTCCTTGTGAGAAAGAGTCAAGCAAACAGATGGGGTCAGACCTGAATTTCAACTAGAAGCTTCTGTCACGTTCCTGTCAACCACTTTAAATGTGAGAATGCCTCCTGCCATCATGACCCATTCTGAGTGGCTTCCAATCTTAGGGGGTTCATCTCCCAGCATGATGTCACATAATATTTTGCCATCCATTGGTCCTTATTGTCTGATTTTCTAAAGTAGATCACCAGGCCTTTCTTTCTAGACTCAGTCTGGAAGCTCTGCATAAACTGCCCGTGGGTGACGCTCCTGGTACTGGCAATACCAGTGCTGTAGCATCCAGCGTCACAGCAGCATGATAGCCTGACAAAGAGAAGGCAGTATTCAGTATCCATCATATGTATGTAGACTATCCAATATTTGATATCACTTAATGATACTTTCAATGACCACATAATGTATGCCCAATAATAAATGCTATTTAAGAGAGAAAGAGGTGGGTGAGAGCTAGAACCTGCCAAGGGTGGGAATGCAATTTTGAATAAGGCAGTTGGGAAAAGTCTATTGGGTGAGGTGTGGTTTGGAAGGCGAGTTGGACAACAGTCAACCCCTGGGGGAAGATTGTCCAAGGTGGAGGGGGTCATGCTATTAACAGTGTTTGAGACAGAGTCTCCCCAGGATCAAACACTCAGCAGAGGAGCAGGTCTTAGGAGCAGCAGCAGGGAAGTAGAGATGTGACGTCGGTTTGAGAAGGGAATCGGCAGGGTAAGTCCAGGAGCCAATGACATCTTTGGGCCAATGGGGTGCAGTTCCATGGCTACCACAGCGTGGAACACACTGAGGTAGGCCACGTGAGGGAGAGGGGGTCTTCAACCCTCATGGCAAGCACTAGACTCAAGCTGTTCCTCCCTGGCACTTCCACTGGTCCGCAGCTGGGCTTGGGGGCCAGTCAGGCTTCCATGGCTAGAGGAAGCCCACCATGCACAGGAAGCTTTTGCCCAGCTAGGGAATGGAATAGTACACTGGGATTGGGTCAGGGGGCGGGAGGGGCAGTGGGTGGAGTGCAGGCTGCATCTGCCATGGAGATTCTGAGGGTCAGCTGCCTGCAACAGAAACACAAAAGCCCTGCACATCAATTGGGGCAGCGAGGGAATGTGTTCTGGCACCACCCAGCTCCAGACCATATGACCTGTGGGCGACTTGAGCCAGTCATTTTGGCTCTCTATGCTTCTGATTCTGTACTGGTCCAATAGTCATTTATCCTACAGGTAGACCCTGGATGCTGGCTGTCTGATTTACATAGCACCTGTCATTTCAGACCATCTTTCCTCAGCCCTGTTGAAAATTTGGAGGTACCTTCAAGGACCCATGATAACAAATGGGCCCTACTTTGCAACAGGCATCCATCCAAATGTGGAGAGCATTACTCGAGATGTTTTACTATCGCTGGAAGGGTCTCTTCGAAGAGTGTTATGCACAGAGAGGCACACGACATCACTTCCACTGAGTCCACACCGATTCCTAGCACCCCCGTGGGACAGAGTGGAGATGCCCCTGGGGAGTTCCGAGGCGGTAACTCTTTCTTGGAGCAGACTGCCCCATCTTTCTTCCTTCAAACAGTGAGGCCAGCAGTTTGAACTGCTGCTCTTGCAGCTAGCAGCCCAACCAGGTAACCCATGAGGGCTCCTCCCTTCGGCAGCAGCATTATTTGATAAATGAACTTGCTGTTTCAGCTTTGCGGAGACATATCTGGAGCCAGCTCTGAGATCCCGCGTAAAAAAAAAAAAAAGAGCCCCCAATAGTCAACTTTGGGCTGCATCCCACGATGGTGGTCAGGCACCGTGGAGTCCACTTCCATCACAGCATCCTCGTGCTCGACAGGACAAAGCACTGCCCGGTCCTGCGTCATCTTTATAATGGTTGTGACCTTGGAGCCCCTGGTCCCAGTCAGTGGGTCAGTCCATTTCCTTGACAGTCTTATCTCCCGCCCATTGAATCCAGTCAGGTAAGATTTCTTCTACTGGGCAGAAGACACACTGAGTTGAACGCAGCTGCTTAAATGATGATAGGGAAGGACCGGGGAGAAAGGGGGATTTCAGAAGAACCTGCTTGTTTGCCTACTGTGAGTTACTAGATCATGTCTGTATGGCACTTTGGGGTCTTAGGTTGCACCCCAGCCCTCACCCCATGCTTAGCGAGTGCCTGGCCCATGTCTGAAATGGTCCTGAGCCCTAGTGACTCAACAGTGAACCAGACAGATTGGTCCTCCTGTGTGAGCCAAGGATTATAAATCATGAAATCCAAATCGGAAGGAGGGAACAGCCCCAGACCTTAAATTCTGAACACCTACTCTGCAAAAAGCAATGGATGACAGTCGAACCCCCCAATGCATTTGCAGGGTCCCCATGTGAATGAACCTCTGGCAAATCCCCTTTGACCCTAGTTCAGGACTTTGAATAGCCTTGATATCAGAAAGACAGCATGGTAAAGTCAACTATGGCAGATGCGGTCAGGTCAAAATGTAACACCTTATCATTTGATTTCCCTTTTGACCCATTTCAAAATGGCTTTCATTTTTAATATTTCCTATTTTCTTTTTGATTGAGGGTTTTCTTTGTTTTATTTTGTCATTGGCTTTGGATTATTTGTCTTTCTTGATTTTGGGGGTGGAGTGGGGAAGGTATTGTTTTCTGTATATGAAATCCCAGGCAGATAAATCTATAGAGATATTAACTGGATTCATAATTAGCTAGGGATATGGCAGGGGAGCTTGAGGAAGAAATGGGGAGCTAACAATAATAACTAAATGAAAGAATAAATGTTCTAAAATTGATTGTGATAGCAATTGCACGACTTCTTATAATATGTTTGAACTATTGAATTGGATGATATCCAAGTTATATGCTAATCTAAAAATTGTAAAAGAGCTGGTCTTCAGAGGATGCACACTGGTACAGACAGGACTGGAAACACAGGGAATCCAGGACAGATGATACATTCAGGACCAGTGGTGAGAGTGGTAATACTGGGAGGATGGAGGGAAGAGGGTTTAGAAAGGGAGAAATGATTACATGGATCTGCATTTAACTTCCTCTCTGGGGGACAGACAACAGAAAAGTGGGTGAAGGGAGACATTGGATAGTGTAAGAGATGACAAAATCATAGTAATTTATAAATTATCAAGGGTTCATGAGAGATGGGGGCATGGGGAGGGAGGGGGGAAAATGAGGAACTGATACAAAGGGCTCAATCAAATGTTTTAAGAATGATGATGGCAACAAGTGTACAAATGGTCTTGACATTGGATGGATGGATGGATGGATGGATGGATTGGTGGATGGATGGTAATAAGTTACATGAGCCCCCAATAAAATGGTTTTAAAAAAGAAATACACATACACACAAAACACAAATGTACAAATGTACTTGACACAATGGATAGATTGTGATAAGAGTTGGATGAGCCCCCAGTAACATGATTTATAAAAGTAAAAAAAAAAAAAGTTGGTCTTTTTCCTCTTGGGGTTTGCAGTCGATTTGCCTACCTGCTAAAGACGGATCTTGGGAGAGGCTGCAGTCCCCAGGGAGACTGTGGGAGGTGGTCTGGCTATTTTTAGGCAAGAATTCAGGGTGAGCAAGGGTTCCAGGGGCTCCTAGGCTGCCTCACAACTTCCAGAAGGAGCAGCCAGACCACAGTCCTTTTTGGAACGCCAACTTTGGACTGGAAATTCTTTCCAGCCAGAGGCAATGAGTGGGGAATTTGAGGAATGCTGGGTGGGCCTGCTGGGGACCCCTCGGAGTCCATAGCTGGCTGGGCTCAGTGCCGCACCCAGTAGTGGCTAAGAGTGATGAGGCTGTTCAGATGCCAGGTCTGGCCAGCAGGACCACACGCCTGCCCTCCTGGCTAGACTGCAGCATTTTCCCTCATACTTGAATGCTTGATTCATCCAGCGGTTGGAACCAAAGGGAGCAAGAGGAGACAAGAAGGGTCATGTCCCCCAAGGCTAGGCCTCCCTGAAGCTCAGCCTCATTGAAGCTCTGAGCCAAAACAACAACAAAACCGGAACTCTGTGACTGTCAAGTGCAGTCTCACACATAGTGACTCCGTTTGACGGAGTAGAACCACACCCGCCGGTTTTCTTGCCTGTGATCTTCATGGAAACAGGCTTCCGCACCGTTCTTCCTCAGAGTGGCTGGTGGGATCGAACCCCTGAACTTCCAGTCGTAGCTGAACACTGCACTATTGGACCAACAGGGCTTCTTTGAAGGTTCTAGATCCATGGCTCTCAAACTTCTTAATGCCCCCACCCTTTCATACAGTTCCTCCTGTTGTGGTGGACCACCCCCCCCCAAAACCATACCATTATTTTCATTGCTACTTCATCACTGTCATTTTGCTACTGAAATGCGATTTTGCGATGAATCAGGCCACCCCTGTGATAGGGCCTTTGACACCCTTCCCTCCCCCCAAAGGAGTCAAGACCCGTAGGTTGAGAACCGCTGTTCTAGAGGAATGAATTGAGTCCTGGTCTCTCGGTCCGAGTTTTTGTAGCAGTATGGGAATCAAGCAGAGATTTTTCTAAGTGAGTAGATGGGGCTAAGACTCCTGGAGTCACCACCTGTTTGTTCGTGGGTCTCACTTTCCTCGGCTGATAATAATCCTCCTACATGAGAAGGTGGTTGTGGATGCACTGCTTTGAACAGAGCTTGGCAGAGAGAAAGACTGCCTCCCCAGAGTACTCTCTCCTTTTCTTTCCACTGTCCAGTCTAGCGTGTGAGGTTATAATAAGGCTGGTTGCCAGCACTTGGTGGGAGGTCAGATGCTTAAGGATAGTCTGCAGGCTCCAGAGGTCCAGACACCATTGTCGGCCACGAAAGGTAGGGCTCGTCCCCTGCTGCTAGGAAATTGGTTACTTCCCCTGAGAGCTTTGGCTAAAGTCTCCAGCTCAAGGGCAATCAAGGTTAAGCTGCCATCATGGAGCTGAGGTCAGCCCATCTTGTCACATGTGGAACCCCAACACTTCCCCTTCTTATTGCATGCATGTCTCTGTTTCATCCCCCTCCTTGCTGTATACCCTACAGGATAGACCCTCCCTGTGATGTATGCCCTTACCTGTAATTAGGGGACGGGGATGTCCTCAAATGATTTAAAAGACCTTAGTGAGCAATAAACCTGGCTCTCTCTCCAGGCGGACCACCAAGTGGGGCTGAGGTGAGCATGCTACCATAAACTCTTTCTCATGTTTCCTATGACTTCACTATCATCTGTACGTATTATCACTGTACACTTGCGCCTACTGCACCCCTGACAATATGTTAGGGGCTGGCTCCCCTGACACTAGAGCCCACCAGATCTGCCACCGGACAGGCCTGCCCCAGAAGCTCTGATTCACTCCAGCTGGCATATTGGCTAAGCGGCAAATGATTCAACTTCCGCATCTGTAAAATGGGAAGGTTCACAGAAGCCAGTTCAGGTGGGTTTCGACAACGACGAAGTATATCAAAGAAGGTAAAGTTAGGCTATGGAGAGGGGGGTTGTCCCTCTGGATCTATATGGGCCCCCTAGAGGGTGAGGAAGGAATAGGGTGAGTATTGCCACCCATGAAGACCCCCAAACTGGGCATGCCCAAATCAGGCCCCTGAACCAGATGGGCAGTACACCTGGGCGGCTCAAACGAGACCCAGGAGGGCTTAATTCAGTCAATAGGGTGAACCCATACCTTCCCAGCCAGAGGTTTGAAATACCCCAGCAGCAGAAAGGCTGCTTTCTTTCTCTCTCGACCCCGTTCCTGGTCAGTGACAGGTGGGCAAGATTCTCTCTTCTCTCTTTTACGTGCCCCCTGCGCCTGCTCAGACTGCTTTTTGCGGCCTCAGGCCGCCACCGTGGGTGTGCTGTTCCGTCAAGCTGCTGTTTAGTCGTGCCACCCGCCCCCCCAACTCCCCTCCTGGCGCAGCTTCCGCGCAATTTGGCACATGTCCCTGTGTAGGATCAGACCCACAGTCGTGCCATCACTGCCCATCATCATTATCAGTATTTTCTAGTAGGATTCGTCAACCCTTTGAGTCTCAACCACTGATAATGCTTCAGGCTTCAACCGGGAAAGAGTCATTGAATGCACTGGTCCCCCCCAAACCCAATCATATTCAAATTCTCATGGACTATGGACTTTTAGGAGCTACGCAAGTGAGTGAACCCCTAACTTCCTGTTGTTACCCAGAGGTCACCCTTAATCCTGAGAAAAGACATGTCAAAACTAAGGCTCTTATATAACAGAAATTTCAAGGGAGGCTTTCCTTATTGGTCCCAGATATCCAAATACCCAAACATTAAGCAGGGCATCAGAAAAATTCAACAGAAAGTTACCTGGATCCACATATAAAATACTAGGAGTCTTAATAACTGGTTTAATGTTTTCAGCTGGTTACCCAACAATCTCACATCTGAAGTCAACTCTTCTACAAACTAGGCCAAAGATACTCCTTTTTATTGTCAATTTATTTGACTTAATGTTTCCTCTATCACATCACCTGATCCATCTTCTGTGAACAAATTTAATTGCCATGTGATATTTTAAATAATTTCTGAAAAGTATGAACTCTTGGCTGTATTCTACTAATCCAACAAAAATCAGTTAGTTTTATTGTTTATTATTGTTATGAAATAATTTATTGCTTCTCGTTGTTATCAACTCTTTGCACAAAGGAATTCTAAAACTAAACTCACACTTTGGTTAGAAGTCTCTAGTCTAAAACGAAATTCTAAAACTAACCTCACACTTCAGTTGGAAGTCTTTACCCTGTCAAGTTTCTTCTCATTTGGCCTTGCTCTGTTCCCATCTCCATCATGACAAAAGTCACTGAAAGAAAGTATTTAAAGAAAGACCCGGCGAAGAAACGTAATTGTGTGTGCCCAGTTACCATTCACCAGGGGTTTTGAAAGCTTATAAATGAGAAGCTGCCATCCCTAGTGTTACATAATCAAACCCTTGCAGAAGACAAGTTACTCCTGTGTGGGTGACATGAGGCCGGCTCTCCCATAAAACTCTAAATTAAAAAGTCCTTGCAGATGAAAGCATTCCTTTGTGTGATCACAGCATCCCAGAGGAATTCCTGATCAAAAGACTAGAGTAAGAAAAAGCATCAGAAAACTGAGGCTCTTGATAAAGACTGCCATGTCTGGCTAAGATCTGGGTCAAAGATCTCCTTGTCCTAAGAGACTCCATTTTATATTTCGCCATACAGTACAGACTATCTGCAAAATTTTTCCACTGTACCTTTAAGCTAGGTACCGTTTCGACAGAAAATGCTTGCTCCCACCCTCTTCTGCTCACAGATGAGCCTGTTAGAAAAACTAATGTGAAGAGAATGCTCTTTAACTTGTGCAGGTGTTAAATATTGTGTTAAGCATGCCACTTCAGTAGTCAGTCCAAATGTTTTTTCCAAAGAGTGTCTGGGTCCTTACAAAATCCTGTTCTTTTCCACAATCTTGTCCCAACTCCCCTTTAAGTTTCATAACGATTGACCAATTATAGCATGTTTAGCTGTGCCCTTCTGCTTGTCTTTAGAGGCCCTTTAAAATAAAGCGTCCTCCCTGGAGTGCTTTCTCCTGAGCATCTTGTCTCTATTTCCCAATTTTGCAAAAATGCTCTTTTGCTGTAATAAACACTTTCTTTTTCATTTTAAACAGATTTGTCATTTTTATGACAGCAAACTTTAAACTCCAAATATCCCCTAGTGTCTTCTTAAAACTGAACACTATTTTAGCTTAACTAATTTAAGAACTACCTATATGAGATCAAAGTGACAACAGCAGCTCAAAAGATGTGATAAGAACCCTCATGGGCAGTGAAGTCACATCAATGTGGAGGGACAACTCAGAAGAAGAGGCTTAGAGTGGCTGTGAAATTCCACGGGTGTCCTCAATGTCACCAAGCTGTATAGGTACAGACGGTTGAATTGGGGCACATTTTGCTGCGTATCGTCTCAACAAGAAAACAAAATAAATTAAAAATAGGAAACCCACTTATCCTACATGCCTGTGCATATCCCCCTGAGGGGGATTTTGCTCCCAAGAAGGTAGAGGTAGAAAGGCAGGAAGGTATAAAGAATTGATGTTGGCCCCATGTCCTAGGTCTGCCATAACCCTTGGAGAGAGCGGCAGCGTGGTACTTTAAACGGGGCAAATGCACGGCGCTAGGAAGTCAGAACTCCTCCTGGCATCCCAATACTGCTAGGAAGTCTGGGGCCCAGTGGAAGATGGAAGATGCTGCACATACAATGGAGAGGTGGGCTCTAATCCCCATCCTGTAAATCCAAGGGATACCTTAGTGAAGCGCTTGGCCAATAGAATGTCGCAATGATGTCCTACTCAAGGCTAAAGGACAAGAAGTCTTGTAACTTCTTCCCAAGGCTCTAGGAGCAGTGTAAGTGGGAGTCTTGAGACTTTGTAGAAACCTGTCTACTCCCCTTTGACAACTGCAGTTGGGTGGCCACATGCAGACTGCTTTGATCAGCTGCTTCAACTGAACCCAGTCTTCTAGCCACCCCGTACAGGAACTAGACACACCATAGCCACCACGTGGCATTCTCCAGATCAACCCACCGCGCAGGAGAATTCAACCAAGTGTCACTCCTCAGGTGTACAAGGAAGAAGAGCCATTCCCAGCAAGGCCGCACCTGAATCTCTGCCCCCTTCGATGACGAGGGCATTGGTGGCTCATTGACTCGGTGTGCGACTTTTGCCTTCCTTGTGGGAGACTCAGGCTCAAATGACAGATGATGCACCTCATAGACAGGGACCCTCCCTCTCCCACCCCTACCCACATAGAGGCTTACATGTTGCCATGGTGCAGAGCAGGTTTCAGGTGAACTCAGTTTCAGACTGAGGTGGACCAGAAAGAAAGGACTGGCCACTTGCTTCTGAAAATCCACCATTGAGAAACTCTAGGGGTCACCACAGCCTGATTTGCAATGAAGTATGAGGACAGTGCAGGATCTAGCAGTGTCTCTCTCCATGCTGCTGTGCTTGCGTCGAGGGCCTATTCAACGGAGCGAGCCACAACCCTGTAGAAGACTTGTGGATCAGAGCCACACCGTGCTGGCTCCTTTGTGACAGATCAGCAGTTCGTACAACAAGCAATGTCCCCCACCTCGGCTATGAACCATCAGTTTGATAGGACCCTCTAGGAAGGAGGGGCAGGAATATGCACCTTGACGAATGAGACTTGGGAAACGGTACAGCCAGCCAATTCCCCATATGCATGAACATCTGCAGGCCCTGAGAAGTCCTGACCCCAGAAATCCTTCTACCTGTGCTTATCCCAAAGTTCCCCTGTGGCATCTCCGAACAGCCTCCCTGGCACCTTCTTACCACTTCCAAGCAGGCTACCCATCTAGGGACAACCCTGGAGTTCCAGAATTTTCCAATTTGGAGAGAGAACAGAAAACCTGATTCCCTGATTCCCTACTGGAAAAATGAGTAAAGGCTGCAATCCACTGCTCGACCAAAGCTCCTTTCAAACCCACATCACCCAACCCAAACAGACCCCACCCACTGTCCTCAAGTTGATTCCAACTCACAGTGACGTTACATAGGACTAGAGCAGCTAGGTCCATCTTTCTCCCGTGGAGCAGCTGGTGGGGTTAAGCCCTCCAAGCCCACAGACTCAAACTCACAGCCGTCAAGTTGTGGCCCGCCCATAGCGACCGTCGAGGACAGGGCAGAAGGACCCCCTGTGCGTTTTTGAGACTGTAACTCTTGAGGGAAGTAGCACGCCCTGGCTTTCTCCTGTGGAGTCACTGATGCCTTTGACCTGCCAACCTTGAGGTTAGCAGTGCAACACCTCACCATGGCGCCCCCAGGGCTCCTCCACAGAAGGTTAATACTAACAATCTTTCGAGTCGTTGTTCTACAGACCATTGCCTATGGAGCTGCTTTGGAGTCTTCGAGAAAGAGAGGTCAGTCAGCTGAGAGTCTGACTCCACCAGGACAACGGTCCCTTTTGGTGAAAACCACTGAACACTGGGTTGAGCCAGCATGTCCTTCCCAGGGTGGGGACTCTCTCCTGGGTCCTCAACAGGTGGGTTGTGGAGTGTTAGGTAGATGAACCCCAACTCAACTGGCTGTTTGGACTCATCTTCCCTAGCTTTAACAGACATATGCAGCAACACGTTTGAGACACTCGCTAAAACCCTGAGTGTCTAGGAGGGGGGAGCTGGAGGTTCTGCATTCCAACAAGTTCCAGGTAGGAGGATGCTGTTGCCGGAGGATCCCTTTACCACGCCAAGCTCCAGATCAGTGCTATCTTCTATGGTGGTCCACAAGGAGGAAAATCGTCTCCAGTTGAGCGGCCCAGCTCGGCAGCCACAAGCCCAGGTGTTAGACTGTTAGTCTCAAGGTTGGTGGTTCAAACCCACACCTGCTCTGAAGGAAAATGATGAGACCACCTGACTTCATAAAGACTTACAGCCTCAGGAGCCCAATAAAGTGTAGGTCTGTTTTTGTAACTCCTCTGGATCATTCCAGTGCCCCCACCCCACCCCACCAGGCCTGCCTTGCCTATCTTGAGAAACACTGACGTAGAGGAATGCTTCGTCTACTCTAGAAACCAGGTTCGCTGCCATCAGCAAGATTACAGCTCACAGCAATCCTATGAGACAGAAGAGAACTGCCCTGTAGGTTTCCAAAACGAACTCTTTACTGGTATCAAGAGCCTCATCTTTATCCCAGGGAGCAACTGGTGCATTGGAACCATGGACCTTCAGGCTGACAATTCAGTAGGTGGCCTATTATGGCACCAGATTTCATGGGCCGTACTGGACCCTTAACAAAGAGGTTTGTACTAGACTGTGTTAGTCCGGATAGACTGAAGGAACTCATCACAGACACTCGTGTGTGTGAGAAAGAGCACTATATCAAAGAGTAATTGTATCTTAAGAAAACATCACAGCCCAGTCCAGATCAAGTCCGTAAGTCCAATATTAGCCCATATGTCTAATACTCGTCCATGAATTCCTCTTTAGACTCATGCAGCCATGCAATAATTCCAGATGCAGGAAGATCACGAGTCAGTGGTGGGAAGTCATCCAGTGGTGGTGGAAGCATCTCAGCACTGACATGGGTCTCCACATGGCTCCTCCAGCTCCAGGGCTTTGGCTCCATCAGTGTGCCTCCATGTGACTGGTCAACAGGAGTGTCTCGAGGAGAGACGAAGCAGAGAGTTTGCTCTCCTGTGAGCTATGTAGTTCCTTTGCACCTCCAAATGAGGTCATCAGCTGAGACCTAAGTGGCAGGCTAGACACCACCCTTCCACAAGCTGACACCAGATTATGTAGCTACCTTTAAACCATGGCATACTATAATCCGAACGTCTTAAGTCAGGTTAATTAGAACTCTGTAGTTTTAAGTGACCAAATCACACTTTGAACTTGAACCTACTAAAGATTGTACCACTCTTCATGACCCAATAGCAAAGGGTGGAGCTGGTCTTGGAGCGTGTTGGGTCTAGCGACTGGCTCCTCAGAGTGCCCTTCTTCTTATTTTTGGTCTGCATGACAATATGTGATAATTTCTGAGGGGAGCGGTCTTCACTGGGACAACATCAAACCAAAGTCACCTTCGACCAACCAATGGCAACTCTATGCCTCTAAGCTTAGACCCCCATGACCATATCTGCATACATGTTGGGGAGAGGGTCTCCACTTTATATCAGTGGTTGTTGACGTAGGTTAATTTGAGGTAGACCCAAGATAGGAAATTGCCTGCACAGATCATCTCAAGAAGCATGATGAAGATCATAAAATTCCATCTTCTGTTCTCCCTTACCCTGCTGCTTTGTAATACCTTGGGGCTCTAGAAGAGAAATATACACCCTCACCCCACCCCTCAAAAAAAGGAAATCTGAAATTTAAGAGCTTGAGCTGGGCTGGAGTCATGGAGGGTAGGAAAGAGTGCTCCGGGCAGAGGTTTCTGGCATATGCAAAGGTCAGATGACCTGGAAAAACCTGACGCGTGGAAGAACATGTCAAGTTAGCCATGGAGGCCTGGTTGGAGCAGTGAGAAAAGGAAACTGGAGGGAACTTGAAATCAGAGTATGGAAGACCTTGGGCCCTTGACTGTGTGGGAAACCAGAAGACAGTTGGAAGCCAGTTGGAGGTCTTAAGTCACGAAGGAGCTCTTGAGCCACGAAGGCGTTCTGGTGGCATAGTGGGTTGTGCTTTGGGCTGCTCAACTCAAGGTTAGCAGTTCAAAACCACCAACCCCTCTGCGGGAGAAAGATGAGAGTTTTCTGTCCAGGTAAAGGTTGAGTCTCAGAAATCCACAGGGGCAGTTCTACCTGGCCCTATTGGGTCTCTTTGAATCAGAGTCAACTCTGATAGTGAGTTTCAGTTAGAAGCAGAGGCCAGTGTGCTTCCGCTGTGGTGACAGTTGGAGGATGGGCCCGAGGGTGTATTGTGAGGCAGGGCTCTGAGGGGGAGGCTGTTACAGTATGTCTGTAGGGAGTGACCCCTGCCTGGCAAGTGGGGGATGCAACCTCAAATGCCATTCTAGCTGCTGGAGTCCTTTCTCCCTGTCTCATGCTCAGCTCTTGGCTGTTCCACTTTGTCCTTCTGTTACCTGTCTGCTCCCAGCCTGGAAAACGAGCAGGGGAAATGGTGGCTTGGACAGCCATTGCGAAGCTGCAGGGTCAAAACAGACAGTGGCAGTGCCTGACCAGGTTTGCACACACAGCAGGTATTTAATAAATGCTGCAGTACTCCATGGACTCTGGGGGTATACCTATGGGGGAGAGATGAACAGTGAAGACATAAAGGGAATGGCATTCAAGAATATCTTAGGGACAGCTCTGTAACTGGGTCAGAGTTACACATCCTGAGCTCCAGGGTAAAAAGGCTGGATGCCGTCCAGTCCATGATATCTCCCATGTCAGGAGAGTCTGGTTTCCTAGAGCCTTTCTTGAGAGGGCAGCCGGGTGTCTCCAGAGAGAATGAGGGCATCGGCTGTGCGGTGAACTGTCTTAGACTGGCCTGTTGGATAGGCTTAGCAGGGGGGGAAATGATGATAAGCTTGGATAACCCAGGTGAGGAATCTGCAAATCCTGTCACCTTGAAAAAAATCATTGTGCTCCTCTGGGTTTTTTCCCATTTGGGGGATAAAGAATGGTACTTCTAACTGGGGGGGTGGTGCAGAGAGGAGGTGTCCTGGGCATTGAATCCATTAATACATAGAAGTACATGCCAGGTGGACACATGATTTTGAGGTCAGACATGCCTCCATCCTCCAACCTGCCAGTCCACTTGGACATCAACTGTCTTGCCTGCATGTTTGGTAACTGTGGGGCCTTTTCCCCTTGATGACCCATAAGCTCGGCACTCAGTTTGAGCCATACTGAAATCAAGATTCAGCAAACTCCAATATAGGAAGTAAACAGGTTATCAAAGACTGGGGCAAGCAGGAGGCAGAAAGAGCCCTTGCTTGAAGGCTAGAGTTTCTGCTTGCTGTGATGGAGAAACTGATAGGAGTCCTTAGTAGTGAAGGTAGCCCGACGTGGTGATGTGTACAATGAAAAGCGACCGGTGTGGCATATTTGGATGCTGTTTTATGTTTTAGTGCAACAAAATAAAAGTGTAAAAACTTGATCAGGAAAAAAATATCAATCCGTCAGTCAGTCCCCAGTCCTATGGCCTCCCTCCCTCCCTCCCTCCCTCCCTCCTTCCCTCATGATGAAATTGAATTCAACTCATGGTGATGCTTTAGGACAGAATAGAACTGCCCCTGTGGGTTTCTGAGACTGTCACTCGACTGTCACTCTTGAAAGCCTTGTCTTCCTCTTGTAGAGCACCTGGTGGTTTTTGACCTGCTGATCTTGCAGTTAGCAACTCAGTGAGTAACCATGGCACCCCCTCTCCAGTTCCCCAGTCCCCCCCCCCCCCCCCAGTGAGAAGTACCATTCTCCATCTCCTAAATGGGAAGAGACCCAGAGAAGCCCAATGATGTTTTCAAGGTGGCAGGGTTTGCAGCTTCCTCACCTGGGTCACCCAAGTTTATCATGAGGGTTCCTGCTATGTGTCCTTGAGTGACTCCTTTCCTTCTGTGCCTCAGTCTCCTCCCTTGTAGAGTGAAGCTCCCTCTGTTGCCTTCCTTCCTGGAGGAGGACCCCTGGTGGCACAGGGGTTATGCATCGTGCTGCGCACAGGCAAGAAACTCACAGAGGGCAGTTCTACCTCCTCCTATAGGCTTACTGTGAGTCAGCATTGATACGATGGCAGAGAATTTGGTTGGGGTTTATCTGGCAACACTGTGAGGGCTCAAGGAGGGAATGGCTGTTTCAGTGACTCAGACTTTGGAGCCTGGAGGAGTTTTGTCCTCGAGGGACCAGGGGAAGCCGGGGGCAGGCTGGGGGGAGAAAGGCCTGTCTGGACCTTGAGAGTCTTGGGATCTTTGTCTTTCTGTGGCCTCTTCAGACTCTCCAAGCACTCCTGTTGCAGAAATTGGACCCAGGAGCAGTCGGACCTCTGTTCTCTCTGCTTACAGATAGGACACCGGGGAAGGTCCCCCCCCACGTTGATATGTTGGCTGGGGTGCCCAGTCACCATGGCAGTTGGATCATTATCTGGGTCATTTGAACCCAGAAAACTGCCAAATCAGATACTTTGGGTGGTTTAGCTGTCTCTCAGGATTAGGTGTCCAGAGAAATGGGCATCAGGTCCACTTGGCCTGGATTTGGGTAAACGATCCCTTTTCTTTGAGCCTGAAGGGAAACCTGGCCTACGCTCCCCTGTGAGGGGCAGGAGCTGGGGGGAGGAGAATGGTGTCAATGCTTGAGAGGGTGTGTGCTCATTTAAAACCCCAAACCAAACTCGCTACCACTGAGCCCGTTCTGATTCATCGTGACCCAATAGACAGGGTGGATCTGCCCTCTGGGAGCTTCTGAGGCTGTAGTTCTTTACGTAGTTCTTTCTGTTTCCCGAAAAGCTGCTAGCGGCTTCAAGCTGGTCATCTTGTGGTTAACAGCCCAAGATGGAGCCCACGAGGCCACCAGGGTTCCTCTGAACAAGTGTGCAGTTGGATGCATTTCTCCCCAAAGTCAAACCCCTGTAACCAGCTACCGAACACCCTTGCACCCCCTTTCCGGTCACAGCCTCCCACTGACGTGTGACCGTTTTCCAGACTGGACTAGTGGGTTCATTGGGCAGTGTCGGACTTTATGCCTTGGAGCCTGGCTTTGCGAGTCCAGCATCCTGTTTGTGGCCTTCAAGCATGCGGTCAGTGCACCTCACTCCAAGTATCGATCCACTCTCTCATTGATGCACAACTGAATTGCAGCCAGGTTGGGCCTGACCCAAGTCATGCATTCCATTGTTTGTTGTTGTTGTTTTGTTGTTGTTGTTGTCGGTGGCTGCCCTAGAGACAGTGTCCTGACTCATGGTGGCCCCAGGGATGAGGGGGCAGAATGCTCAGCTCCATGACTGGTGGCAGATCTGACGCTTGGGACCCACAGGGTTTTCCTTGGCTGAACTGGGGAAGTCGATCGCCAGGTCTCTCTCCCCAGAAACTCACGCGGCATCATAGCAACGCTTAAGCTTCCACTGACAGATGAGGGACTAACTGGGCTTGGGATGCATTGGCTGGGAATGGAATGCAGGTCTCGCACCTGGAAAGTGAAAATGCTATCAGTGAACCATCACTGCCCCACTTAGTGCATTTGCTAGTACACATCTTTGTGTTAGGGTACACACACACACACACACACACACACACACACACTGTGTTGGGAGAAAGATGAGGCTTCCCACACCCATCAAGAGTTACAATCTTGGAAACCTCACGGGGGGTCTGCCTATAGGGTCATTATGAGTCAGAACTGAAAGAATGGCCGTGAGTTTATTTGTTGGTTGATTGAGGTTTTTGTAATATTATTATTCTCTTCCACTTGTAAGATGATAGAACATGATGGTGGGTTGTGAGAGACAGCAGTGAAGATCAGTTAGACGCTATGGTTGCTGCTCTGAACCATAGCTACCCCATGTGTATTAGTCAATGCTAAAGAGCCCTTTAAGAGTTGCCATTAAATTCCCAAAGGGTATGCCATTCCACCATACACCTCAACCTGAAGATAATCAGCTCTAGTTCTCTGGGTCAGCAAACCTAGCTCTGCCAATTAAGTGCCATGCTACTCCACGAGCCAGTCTCTTGTGTGAAGGAACTCAGTTTTACTGTGTCAGTGGGTGAAAAGAAGAAGGAGTGTTCCTCGCTAGCCTTCCCCCAGTCAGGACAATATCTACTCTTCCTTCTTCCTTCACCTATCCCTGGCCCCATAGAACTTACTGTGTTAGTCTTGGTAGACTAGAGAAATAAATTCATAGACATGCATATTTATATAAGGGAGAGGTTTATATACGAGAGGAATGGAACATTGAGAAAGCATCCCAACCCAGTCCAGTCCAAGTGCATAAATCCAAGACTAGCCCATATGTTCAATACCAATCCATAACTCCTCTCTGGACTCACAAAGCACATGCAATGACACCAGCACAATCACAGGCCAGTGGGTGCAGAGTCTTGTGTTTTCAGTGGTGATAGAAGCATCTCAGTGCTGGCAGGGGCTTCTCTGTGCCTTCTCAAGCATCTCAGCCCTAGCAGGATTCTCCACGTGACTTCTCTGGCCCCAGAGGTCTGGCTCCATCAGGGTAAGCCCATGTGGCTTCTCCTCCAGCTCCTCTAGGACTCAGGATCTATCAGCATGCTGTCATCTTTTCTTGTCAGTAGAACATCTCCCAGGGACTGAGTTGATGGTTTCTCATCTCCACAGGAAAAATATCACGAGACTTCCCAGAGTTCTCAGAGAAGGCCATGCCCACACAGAGGTCTCATTGACTATCTCCAGACTGACAGTCTAGACTCCACCCCTACACTCTTAATCAAATTGGCACTAGAGTACCTGACTGCCACACCATGCACAACAGAATGCAATGCTGCCATTCTCAGTCACTGCTAGGTCGGCAGTCATGGTGAGGACCAAGTTATCAATCAATCTTTCTGAGGGGCTTCGTCTTCTTCACAGACACCCTTCTTGACCCAGGGTCTCCTTAGTAGGAGGTATGCAGGGTGGGGTGCAAAGGGAAGAGGTTAGCAAAACAAACCCAAGCAAAACTACTAGGAAAAACCCATTTTGTTGTTGGCAGGGGTCACTGAGTTGGTTTTTACTCACAGGAGCTCAAGAGAGGGAAACATTGCCTGGTCATGTGCCGGTCTCTCCATGGCTGGTACGTTGGAGTCTGCTGTAGCAGCCACGGTGTTGGCCCATCTCCTCAAGGATCTTCCTCTTTCTCACTACCCTTCTACTTTAGAAGCAGGACACCCTTCTCCATGGACTAGTCTCTCCCGATGACGCCTCCAAAGTACTAGCAAGGAAGTCTCCCCATCCTCCCATCTCACGAGCTTTCTGACTCATCGCGTGCTTCTTCCAAGACAGATTCGTTTGTTCTTCTGCCAGTCTGTGGCACATGCAAGATTCTTTGCCAGCACTGTCATTCAAAGGCTTCGATTCTTCTCCAGTCTTCTTTATTTATTGTCCAACTTTCACACGGGCATGAGATCATTGCAAACACTGTGGCTTGGACACAAAATGATGTCTTTGCTCTTTAAACGATCTCCCCCCACCCCCAACAGATTTACCCAATACAATACATCATTTGATTTTGTGACGACTGCTTCAAGGAGCACGGATTGTTGATCTAAGTAAAATGAAACACTTGACAGCACCAATCTTTTCTCTATTATTAAGATATAACTCTTGGGTCCAGGTGAAGATTTTCATGTTCTTGAGATTGAAGTGTGATCCGTTCTGAAGGCTGTAATCTTTGATCTTCAGCAGGACGTGCTTCAAGTCAGCAAACAAGGTTGTGTCATCGCAGGTTGTTCAGGAGTCTCCTGCCAACCCACTTTCCATGTTCTTCCAATAAAGAAACCACTGTGAGGGCCCCTAAGCTTTCATCTCTCTTTGCTGCCTCACTGATCTGGGTGCTAGCTTTAGCGGATTCCAGCAGGACCATCAGTGGTCTCCTGCAATGAAGCGGGGGTCTTCTGTAGGTTTGGTAAGAAGAGCATTGGAATGAAAACCCCACACAACGCCTGGCTATGACTTGCCATGCTGCTCACAGTTATCCTCTGGGTTGTCTGCCATGATGTGTTCATCAGGCAACTGACTCATCCCCGCTAGTCCCAAGAGTTCTCACCTACAAAGTAACATAAGAAATAGATGATTTACTAAGATACTTCTAATACTGAAATAATGGGTGACAAACCAATGGATGCCTGAGAGGGTGGCTCCATGTCAGAAATGACTTGATAGCCCTGAGTTTGTTTTGTGTTTTATTAGGATTACTTTGACCATATGAATGACGATTTTTCACTGTGTCTATACTATTTCCATCAATTCACACATATGATCGCATTTCATTCTTCCAAGATTGATGAACCCTATTTTCATGGTGAAGCAAGTGGAGCTTGGAGAGGGCAGGAACCAAAGGCAAACCTGTGGTCTTTGAGTTGATTCTAATTCGAGACGACCCCATGTGTTATCCAATAGGCTTTTCTTGACAGCCTTTTCGTTACATGTGCAGACCACCAGGCCTTTGTTCCACAGCACTGCTAGGTGTATTCAGACCATCAACCCTCAGCTTAGGAGCTGCCACCCAGGGACCGGCTGGGAGACGGCTGGGAACTCTCAGGACAGGGAGCAGAAACTAGTTATGTAGGCACTGGCCTCTGCTTTCCCTGTGACTTCACTGGGTTTTCTTAAAGCCAGTCTTTCAGGCATGCAGAGAAGCACATCATGAACTTTTGTGCATTCACCACCCTGCCTCAGAAATGCTGTTGAAAACACAAGCCAGAACCCTTGGTGAAACACAAGGAAGAACCCTTCCCATCCAATCCCCTCTCCTCCCTCAACAACGGTCACTGTTCTCTTAGTTCTGGCCTCTAATCAGTCGCAGGAGAGTTTCTCTGCTTTTACCGATATGTGTGTGTGCTTACAAGTAGACTGGCTTCCTTTTCAGGTCTTTGAGTTTTATAGCTATGGTCTCATTCTGTTTGTGCCTTTCCTCGATGGTTTCTTTCTTTCTTCTTCTTCTTCCTTCCTGCCTTTCCTTAGCTCAGTTTTGTTCTTTTTGAGATTTAGCCACTGAGTTCTAGTTCACTGATTTTTCTCTACTGGGGAGCACTCCTCCTTAAGAATATCCTGGAAGTGCCCCCCCCCCACCCTCCCGTCAATGATCTCAATTCCACCTTACAAATCCAGCTAGACCAGAGGATGCACACTGGAACAGACAAGAGCCGGAAGCACAGGAAATCCAGGACAGATAAACCCCTCAGGACCAATAATGAGAGTGGCCATACAGAAGGGGAAGAAGGGGAAGGGGAAGGTGAGGGGAGAAAGGAGGGAACCAATCACAATGATCTGCATATACCCCCTCCCTGGGGGATGAACAACAGAAAAGCGGTTGAGGGGAGACATCAGACAGTGTAAGACATGACAAAATAAAAGTAATTCCTAAATTATCAAGGGTTTGTGAGGGATGGAGGGTAGGAGAGGGAGGGGGAGGTGATGAGCTGACACCAAGGGCTCAAGTAGGAAGCCAATGTTTTGAGAATGATGAGGGCAACAGATCTACAAATGGACGGATGACACGATGGACAGGTGGGTGGATGGTGATAAGAGTTGTAGGAGCCCCCAATAAAATGATTTTTAAAAAGGAAAGAAAGCAAATTCTGTGGAACAACTCTACATTGTAACACATAGTGTCACCATGAGTTGGCATCTAATGGATGACAATGACAATCAGGTTAAGTACAGTTTTCTCCGTTGATAACTAAATCTCTATTAAACAAATTACTTGATTAATATATTTCCCCTTTCCCTTGAGGGCAGAGAAGAGACATTGTCCATTTTGATTGACACTGGATATCATCATTATATCATAATAGGTGCTCAATAAACAATTGTCACAAGAATACACACACACACACACACACACATATATATATATACACACATACATACATACATACTGGAAGGGAACCATCCATTACTGTCCTTGTTGGACATGCAGATATTTGTTCAATATCTCCCAACTGTTAATGGGTGAGCTCTCGTGATCACACAAGACTCTCTGTTTAATGTATGAGTATGTACATAGCCGGCTGCAGTTCCTGAGTGGTACAAATAGGTAAGGGGCCAGTTGCTAAGTCCAAGTTTGGAGGTTTGAGTCCCTCCAGCGATATCTCCAAGGAAAGCCCTGGTGATTGACTTCTGCAAAACCAGCCATTGAAAACCCTGTGGAACACAGGTCAGCTCTGACATATACAGGATTACCGTGGGTCAGAGTCCATTTGATGGCTACCGGTTTGGCTTTTGGGGGGGGAGAATACGTATAGAGAATACTTGGGTCTGACCCACCCTAAGTCTTCAAAGTAACCTTCTTGCTTTTCAACCCTCTAGAGAGGTGTTGTTGTGCACCTGATTTACCCAGTGCAAGGCCATGACCCAAGCCATGGTATTTTCACTCGGCACCTATGCATGTGAACGTTAGAAGATTAGGAAGACCAGAGAGGAATGGATGTGTCTTCATGGTGGCACTGGCAAAGAGTAGTGAAAGTACCGGAGCCTGCCAAAAAGAACCCATAAATCTGTTTGGGGAAGAAGTACAGCCAGAATACTCCTTAAAGGCAAGAATGGTGAAACGCTGTCTTGTGTGTTTTGGACATGTTGTCAGGAGAGACCAGGCCTCGGAGAAGGATATGGCGCTTGGGGAAACGGAAGCAGCAAAGGAGATGGAGTGACACAGGGGCTGCAGCCAGGGGCTTAGGCTTCACAACCTTTGTGAGCATGGTGCAGGACCAGTACGGTTTCGTTCTGCTGTGCATTGAGTCGCGATGGATCAGAACGGCCTCGATGGATGGCACCTAACTCAACGACATAGAGGATTCTGGGCCATCTCGTTCATACCTCCATGAGTTATGTTTTACTGAGCACATGTTAGTGTCGTTGTTAGGTGCCCAGAGTCGTAACTCATAACTAGTCTACGCACAACTGGGGGAAACACAGTCTGGTGCTGCACTAACCTCACAATGACCGTGATGTTTGAGCCAGCCCCACCTCCCCACCCCCTGTTGCAGCTCGTGTGCCAACCCATCTTTCTCCCCACCTCCCTCCTTTACCCAGTGCCCAACACCAGGTTGAATTCTGGGTCGACAAAGAATAATTAGGAAAGTAGATCCTTGGAGCAGGCTCTTTCCAAGAAGCCTTTCAGGGGTCAAGGTCTTTGACCAAGTTCTCCTGGGCGGGATATGAGGTTTGGGCTAGAGGGGCCCAGGAGCCAGGTGTGATTCCGTGGTGTGACTAGCCCACCCTGGCGTTGTGCCCAAACTCCTCCACTGTACGTCGTCTCCACGGACAGAGTCACAGTGGCTCCCCCTTTCTCCGTCTCATTCTCTCACACACTCGGTATGAACGGTAAGCCGGCTTTTCAGTGCCTGGAGCAAACAGAGAGAAAGAAGAGTGAACAAGATCTGACTTTGGTTAACCCACACATGTTCGAGCTCCGAGCCGGGTGTGCTTCGAGCAGCATCCCCAGCGCCCTGAATTCACGGCATCCTCACTTTGCCTTCGATTTGGCCTCGACATCTGGAATCTTGAGATCAACAGCACGTGACTCACACAGGCTGCCCGGAGAACGAACTAAGCTGTCTTGGAAGACGTACTGCAAGCGCGTTCCTCGGAAGCAGGCATGGCAAGGTTTGGTCTCATGGGCTCAGGAGCGACCACAACAAAAACCAAACAGACAACCAGAAAACCAGGCTCAGTGCCAACCAGTCGATTCTGACGCCCTGGAGAAGGACAGCAAGCATGGGCAAGCAGAGGAGGACCCTTGAGGAAACGGATGGGCACCGTGGCTGCACCCACGGGCTCAGACGTAAAAACAGTTCTGAAGATGGCGCAGGGCCCACCAGGGTTTCCCCCCCGCCCCGCCCCCAGTTGCACAGAGGGCAACACATGCCTCCGGGGCGTACCGTGGAGACGGTGATGGGTTGAGTGCTCGGCTGCTCACGCAAAGGTGGGTGGTTGGGATCCATTCCGTGGGAGAAAGATGGAGGACCTGCTACTGGGAAGAGTTAAAGCCTTGGGAATCCTGCCAGGCCGTCTTCCTCGGTCCTGTAGGGTCCCTGTGAGTCGCAAGTGACTCAGCGATGGGTTGGGATCTCCGGATTTCCAGCCGTGGCGGTGCAGGAGTTACATGGTGGTCCTATAACGGCAAGATCAGCAGTTCGAGCCATCAGCTGCACTGTGGGAGAACAATGGAACTTTCTATTCCCCTAAAGAGTTACAGTCTCAGAAACGTCCCAGAGGGTCACTAGAAGTCAGCATCAACTGGATGACAGGGAGGCTATGTTTTGCCTTTCTGGTTTTTCAATCATTTAATCTGTACAAAGCTTTCACCCAGATGAAATTCCTATTATCTCTAGTCTTTTAAAAGATAAGTCCTTCCAGGTCCAGTAAAATTCACTAATTTGCTCCAGGCCACCCAGCTAGAAAGTGGCAGCATCAGTGCTCCATCTGGATCTGGCCGACTCCAGGGTCCCTCCTCTTTCCTCTTTTGGGGCTGCACATCTGGCTGGCATTTCTGAAGGTGGGTCCCCTGCTTTCCACTGTAGAGAAGTTACCCCTTCACACAGCCTACTCTCATATTCTTTCCATTTGTATCCGTTGAGATTTCTACCAAAAAAAAAAAAAAAACCACACACCCTATTTTTAGAAACTGAAGTTCAAGTGACAGTGATGTATGAGTTAGCAATGCTTCTTATTAATGTAGTTCAGAGGTGCCACCTGATTTAATGCCCAGAAAACACTCTCACCTTACCCCTGGTGGAGCTTCTTAATGTATTTCCAAGATTGCCTTGTTTTCTCTCCCTGCTCTGTGAATTCTGCTCCCTGTCTTGGTCAGACGCTATCACATTCTACCTGCAAGTAGAAAGCCCAGCGTGGGGGTGATAGGTAGAGTTTCAGTCAAGTTGGGTGAACCAAGATTCTTCCGTGCTGTGACCGAACACAGGTTGGTCAGCTCCATGATGGGCTCTTCTGGGGAGCAGCCAAGTTGTGAGGAAAATCGGGTAGAGATGTCATTGTTGTTGTTGTTATGGCTGGGTGCTGTTGCATCAGTTCTCATTCGTAAGGACCCTACGTGCAACAGAATGGAACATTCTGTGTCATTCTGCATACCTGTTCTTATGCTTGAGCCCGTGTTCCAGCCTCTCTGTCACTCCATCTTGTCGAAGGTCTTTCTCTATCTCACTGCCCTGCTACCTTACTAAGCATTCATATCCTTCTCTAGGGACTCCAGACAACATGACCAAAATATGAGACAACGTGTCACCGTGTTTACCGCTAAGGAGCACTGTGGCTGTGCTTCTTCCAAGACCGATCTGTTGGTTCTTTTAACAGCCAATGATACTTTCCATATTCTTTGTCACACCATCATTCAAATGCATCCATGCTTCTTTTATCTTTCTTTTTCAATGTCCAACTTCCATGTGCATAGGAGGCGATTGAAAATATCAAGGATTGGGTCCGGTACACCTTAGTCCTTAAAGGGACATCCTTGGTTTTCAACACTTTAAAGAAATCTTGTACTGCAGTTTTACTCACCTTCTTAATCTGGGCACAGCCTTGATACAGTCAAGGGAGGCTTTATTCTGGTTGTAGCTAACTCGAGGGATAAACTGGCACTATATGGAACCTAGTGCACATCTACTGTTGAATCTGGATTCTGAATCCAGTTTGTGGACCTCTTGATGGTCCAAGGATCCATCAACAGACTACTGACCTCAGATCCATTCAGATGGGCATCCACTGGTCTGTGGTCTCCCTGCTTCACCTTCCTGCTTCCTGTTTGTGTCAGTGACATCATCTCCTATCAACTTGTAAAGGGGTGGGGTCTAGCTTGTCAATCAGGCCATAGCCAATGAGGCCTCTGTGTGGGGATGGCCTTCTCCTGAGGATTCTGGGACCTCCTTTCTTCTTCCTGGAGCTCTCTTTCTGCTTGACATTCCTGTCGACAAACCACATGGAGCTACACTGATGGAGCCAGAGCTCTGGATGGAGGAGCCATGTGGATACCCATGCCAGTGCTGAGATGCTTCCACCACCACTGCATCCACTAGACTTTCCACCCACTGGCTTGTGATTTTGCTGAACTTGGCATCATTGCATGTGTTGTGTGAAGAGGAATTTACAGACTGGTGTCAGACATATGGGCTAATATCGGACTTATGGACTTGATCTGGACTGGGCTGGGATGTTTTCTTAATATATAATTATGTTTTTTATGTAACGTTCTTTCTTATACATATATGAGTGTCTATGGATATGTTTCTCTAATATACTGTTCATCAGCCCCTGCAGTTACAGGAGACAGAAGAAGCCTCCCGCTCACATCTGACCCACAGGTTTGAACCAGATGGACTCACCCATTTCTCCAATGGTGTGAGTCATTTCTTGGGCCCTTTCTATGAGTGTACACATACACGCCTTGCTTCTCTAGAAAACCCAGCCTAACACAGAGGAAGGAGGCTTCTCTGAGAAAGCCACACTGCGGCAGAACTAAGTGGAGATCCCAGCTACTGCCCCACTAAGATGAGGATTTTTCCATTGCCGAGGTCTGGAAGAAACAGACATTGTCCTTTCCTGACACAGTGGACGGTGGGTGTGTGGTAAACAGAAAACCTTCAGGTCTGCTGTGTATTTTTTATAGCTGCCCTTCACATGGGTTGTCCTTGCACAGATCCACTTATGATAGAAAGATAGATACATAGATACCTAGATATACAGATAGAGATATGCAAAACAGCTCCACTTGAGCAATTGCTCCCTAGCAAATTTGATGTGGCCGTGAAAAGCGATCCCTTTCTTGTCCTGTGATGAGTAAACCTCATGGTGGTTAGATCAAAGCTGTAAACCTCGAGTAGCACAATGTGGTCCACAGAGAAGGAAGCTGGACGAGCCCCCAAGAAGCAGGGATGTGCCGTGACACGATGGCCTGAATTGACTTGTAGATGGAGCTATGGTTGATCACCGTTTTGGAACAAATGAATCCAACATTAGGTGCTTGGGTTGCTTTTGTTTTCGTTGCTGTTGTTGTTCTGCTTTGTTTTTCAGGAAATGCATGTTGCTGTCACTGCAGCTGTGCCAACAGGCAAAAACATCATGCAGGTTCGTGAAAGACCTTTGCAGCATCCATTGAAACTATGTATAGCACATACAAGTATGACGCACAAAATGCATGCTTAGATGATCAGTAAGGCTTCCAGCCAACAGTACGCTATTCGTAGTTAAGCTTTGGAGGAGTCAAAAGTTGTCCTGGGAATTAAAGTGTTGGGTGGTCTTGGTGAGACTCCCATAGAGGGAGCATCACGGAAAGTACCTTTGCAAGCTAGTGCGTGCATCACTATCATGCTTCTTCCCCCCCCCCACCTGTGTTTCTTCTTTTTCTTCTTTTCTCTTCCCTCCCTATTTCTTCCCTTCTCCCCTCCCAATCAGTCGGGGTCCCCCCTACCCAGCCATACTACCACCCAGCACTATTCACCAGAACCACCCAATACCAGCCATCCTCACTCAACGTCCATACCACCATTGTGTGCACAGATGCTCTACATGACTATCCATTAGAGACTTGCACCCATGCTCCCTCCCACTACCTAATTCAGAGTGCCGCAGGGCTGCCAAACTACAGACAAGAGCAGCACATGCATTACATTGCCTCGTGATGTGAAGCAAATCTGGACAAAAATGAAAGAAAACCAATATGCAATCAACAAACTTGTACCACAACACCACAATGACTCAACAATAGAAAACTTCAAAGCACGCAAAAAAAGCAGGACAAGGTGGTTCAAACAAGTGACTTAAAATACAGAAGTAGGAAGTCTTCAAGAGAAAGAAATGTTTTTAGAAGTATTTCATAAATAATTCAGTTGGCTTCTACTTAGGTCTTTGGGGGCAGATTAAGATAGAGATTGAGGAAAGCAAAGGCAGCACCAAGTAATAAAAGTCAAGGGGGAAGAACTGGCAAAATTCTCGAAGAAATCAGAAAAACAATACAAGATCAACTTGACAAAGTAATTGAAAAAAATGGAAACCGCACCAAGTGCAGAAGATTAATACAAAAATTTCAAAAGCAGATGGAATTTCAGAAGAACAGAGGAGTAATTGGACAAGTAGAAAGCAGGATTAGTGAAATTGAAAACAAATCTCTTACTATCTGTAAAACCCTGAAAGAAAAAATTGCCAGGTAAGTATTACATACTCAGAAAAAAACTATACCTTAAATATGATGGTGAAATTAAGAGTAAGGGAATTTGTGAAGGAAAAAAAAAGGGGGGGGAGGCCAACTATAAAATAGAACTATGGCAGTGAACTAAGAAACCCAGCTGAAAAGAACATCCTGGGGGATGTCAGAATTGGTAAGACGGTTGGAGGGTAGAGGTGTGTCTGACTTCAGTCTCCTAAGAATTGGCCTTGGGCATAGCTGATGTGAAATATGAGTCTCCTCCCACTGGTAGAATTAGTAGAGATAAAACAATGCTACTCTACATCATCCCCTTTACAGAAACAAGCATAACTTTGACACAAAACCCAGTAAAAAAACCATATCTATAAATTTATAGAACAACATATATAAATTACAGAATAATATAACCTTGAGAATAGAAGCACAAAATTCTCAACAAATTCCTACTCAGTGGTTCTCAAGCTGTGGGTTGTGGCTCCCACAGGGGTCATCTGATTCATAACAGGAGCAAACTGACAGTGATGAAGTAGCAGCAAAAGTAATTTTATGGTTGGGGGGGGGGGGTTCACCACAACATGAGGGTTGTGGTATTAGGAAGGTTGAGAGCCACGGACCTAGAGAAAGAAAAGGCATAACATGAGCAGGTAAACACACACCAACTTCATGCAGCCCCTTCACAATAGCAGAAAGACAGAAGCTACCTAGATCCCCTCAATAAAGGAATGGACAGATAAACTCTTATACCTCCATGGAGTGGAAATGCTACACACTAGTAAAGGAGGATAATGGATCTGCGAAACACCACACAGGTTGAATGCACCTGGAAGACATTCTGCTGAAATTAGCCAATCACACAAGGCAAACATTGTAGTAGACCACTATAAAAAGTCACGAAAAGGCTTACACACAGAAATACCCTTCAGAGGCTATCAGGGGTAGGATGGGGAGGGAGGATGTATCATTGACTTCTTAACCTAGATGAAGGTGTGTTAGTGTGGTAAACTAGAGAAACAAATTCATAGGCACTCAGATGTGTATAAGAAAAAGTCTTATATACAAGAGCAACTGTACATTAAGAAAACATCTCAGCCCAGTCCAGTCCAAGGTCATAAGTCCAATACTAGCCCATATAGCTGATACCAATCCATAAGTCCTCTTCAGCCTCATGAAGCACATGCAATGACACCAGGACCATCACAGGCCAGTGGGTGCAGAGTCTTGTGTTTCCAGTGATGGTGGAAGCATCTCAGCGCTGGCAGGGGTCTCTCTGTGATTCCTCCAGTTTCCAGGGCTCAGGGTCTACCAGCATGCTGCCCTGGGTCTTGTCATCTGCAATGTCTCCCAGGGAGTGAGCAGAGAGATAGTGTCTCCTACCTCCAAGAAGGAATTACATTTCCCAGAATTCACAGAAGGACATGCCCACATTGAGGTTTCATTGGCTTTCTCCAGATTGACAGGCTAGACTCTACCTCTACACTCTTAATCCTTGACTTGACACCAGAATAGGTGAGTGCCACAGAAGGGAAAGGCAGCATGTTGTAAGAAGGAGGTCACAACAAATGGTGAAGACAGGAGAAGACCTGGAAGGAGAATTAGAGTTGCAGGCAGAAAGATACGTACTATATTGCACCCACAATCCTGCAACGGTGCTGATAATAATCAGTGAGTGAGGACATAGCCACTCAGGCTGAACAAAGGTGGGAAGAGAAATATGAAGAGGACTATCCCCAAGAATATCTGTTGGTTTGACCAAAGACATTTCTTCATATGTATTTATATGTGTGCTTACATTTGGCTTAGGGTGCTGCCAAAGAACGTTGAAAGTACAACGGACTGCCAAAAGAATAACCAAATCTGTCTTGGAAGACGTACAACCCGAATGCCGCTTAGAAACTAGTGTGAGGGACAGAATGATTTCTCCCAAGGTGTCTGTCCCAAATATAGGCCATACTTTGCTGCTTGCTACATGTGGCAAATGACTATACCCTTGGAGGTCAACAGATGTGGGTGATTCTCTCTACGGGGGATCAGCCATCCAGAAGAACCAGACTGTAGAGTCTGTCCCACCCTAAGTAGGGCCCACTCCTTTCTGATAAAGATAGTAGTAGACTGCTTCCTTATAGGAGAGACAGCATGGTCAAGGCCACCCAAGGATGATCCAGGTTAGGCTGCCACCGTGAATCTAGGATCCACCTTTCTTGTCACATAAATACCCCTAGTACCTTCCATTCTTGTCACATGGATGCCCATAGCTCATCCCCTTCCTGTCATTGTACATCCCCTTCTTGTGAGGTGTACGCCTACGGTACAGCCCCTTCCTGTGACGTGTGGTGACCTGTAATCATGCCCCTCAAACTAGATATAAACCTTGGTTAGCCATAAACTTGAGCTCGCTCCGGCGCTCTCTCCGGGCCCCGGCTTCCTGTCTGCACTGTGTGTGGACCTGGCTGTTGAGATCATGGCTGTCCAGGAGGTGAGCAGGCGACCATGAAACGTGTCTGACGCCTTCATTTGACTGTCTCTTCGATCTCTCAAAATTTCTATGACTTTACTATGAGCTTTACTAATGATCGCTGTACAGACCGGTGATGCTGTGTTAGGGGCTGGTTCCTCTGACAGACTAGGATGAAAAGACCCATCTCCCTGGAAACGGGCACCATGCTTGGTGGCGGGCAAGGGAAAAGGAGGAAGACCCTCGACTAGATGGACAGACACGGTGGCTGCAGCAACAGGGAGCAAAACAAGAATTATGGAGAGGACGGCACAGGACTGAGTGGTGTTGTACATCGAGCCACTGTGAGTCAGCACGGACCCCTAATGAAGGCAACTCTCAAAGAATGGTATTGACATGTGCTGTGATTACATGCGTGTGGACAGTACAGCCTCCCCCGGGCAAAGCTATGAACGCTTCTTAGTCATCATCAAACTCCTTGATAGAGTAAGTCACTGGGTCTGGGGATTCAAGACCATATGTTGAAGCACACCTTGGTCAATTAGCAGAAGTACCCACAAGGCAATGTTCTGCATTCTCTTTGGTGAGTCGTGATTAGGGTCTTTAAACTTCTGAGCACCCACTTAAGGAACGATTGGCCTCTCCTGGTCCAGAGCAAAGACGAGTGAAGAAAATTAAATGCCCATGGAAACAATGAGTTCAAAGGACTCTTGTGAACTCCAGCACCCACCACCCTGAGACCAGAAGAACTTAGCTGGTGCCTGGCTATCCCGATTGACTGTTCTGAAAGAGATCACCTGGAGGACTCTGGGTAGGAAATACAGACAAGACTCAAAGATAGATAGATATCAGGATGACTGTTGAAACGCCCCAGGCCCTGGCCCTTAGTCAATCTTCAAGCGTAAAGCCTAACCTCATTCCAGTGACTCAACTCTCAGCAAAACCAGACAGGCCGAGAAGGCGCACAAAAACTCCAGCGGGGACAAGCAACCACTTGAGATGGAAAGGGGACACCTTTGCCTCAGAAGGCAGAAAGGGACGGGAAAGAAGGACCCAGAGGGACATAGGTGGTTGGGAGAGTGTTGTTACCTGGTAGGGATGATAGGTCAGGTGACCAGTCAAAATGATTATGATTCCTTAAACGGAAAGCCAAATTGCTCCGCAACTTTGTCCCCAAGTTTAAAAAATGTGACTGTACTTAAGGGAGGAGCAGTCCTGGGGTTCAGAGTGGGTTCAGAGGAGGGCTGTAAGGAAGCATGAATAGCTGATACCAGGGGCGCTTAAGGGGCAAGAAGATGTGTTGAGAATGGTGATGACAACAAGAGTACAGATGTGCTTTGCAGACAACGGATGGGTGGATGGATGGTGATGGGAGCTGGAAGAGCCCCGGATAAAATGATTAATAATATGAAAAGAGTTTCACTCTGCCCCATGGGGTCCCTATGAGTTGGAAAAGCCTCATAAGGCAGTGGGTCTGTTGTTGTTGTTAAAATAAACAGGAATCCGGGCTGAGCCCCGGTGGCGTAGTGGTTGTGCGCGGGACTAAGGCCCACTGGGAGGAAGGTTCAATTCCAGTAGTGGGGTGGGCCTCCTACTCCCACCACCAGTGAGCAATGATGTCCCAACAAACAAACAAACAAACAAAAAATAAACAGGAATCCTGCTCTTTGGGGGGGGGGGGGGCGCCTGTGTATGGAGAAACAAATTCCTCCCTATTTTGGTATTGAGCGCCAGGCAGTGTGGCCCTGCGCGGCTTCGATCCTCTCTGAGATTCCCCCTGAGCACCCGAACTTGGCCGTGGTCACGGCGCCCACTTTACAGAGGAGGAGACTGAGGCCTCTCGGAGAACCCCTCTCCCTGGCTCCCCAGCAGGCCTGGCACCCGGCCGGGCCCAGCTCCCCGGGCGGCTGCGGAGGGCCGGGCGGCATGCAAGGAGTTAAGCGGCAGGCAGTGCTGTGGCTCCGTCGAGGAGGAGCGCGAGCGGCTGAGTCGCGCTGCTGCTGCTGCTGCTGCTGCTGCTGGCGGCGGCGGCGGCGGCGAGCTCGGGCAGGAGCCGGCAAGTCCGGGGCATCGGCGGGCGAGGCGGGCAGCGAGAGCAGCGAGGAGGCTGCGCCCGCGCCCGCGCCCGCGCCCGCGCCGGGCGCTCCCGGGCCCAGGGCATCCCCAGGGCCGGCGCGGCGCGGGGCCTCGCCGCAGTGGCCGGCCGGCCGCGGGAGCCCAGGCTCGCGGGAGCCCGGCTGCACTTCCTCCCGCTTCCGCCCGCCGCCCCGGCTCGCCGGCTGGCGTCGCCACCGCCTGCCTGCTCGTCCCCGTCCTCGGCCGCCGCCGCCGCCGCTGCTGCAATCCAGGGCGCACGCTCCTACTCCCCGGCTGGAGGCGCGGGGGCTGCCCCTTGCACCAGACCCGCGGCGGTCGCCGGGGGCCCGGCCCGAGGAGCACCGGGGCGGGGGGGGGGGGGGGGAGCGAGCGCGGGCACCGGGGGCATTGCTCTCGGATGCCACTGCAGCAGCCGGAAAGGCGCCTACCCAGCGGGCGCGCCAAACGGGACTCCGGAGTGGCCGCGAGAGACCCCCCAGGTCCCCGCTGACTCCGCCCGCAGAGTTTGCAAGTGGTCCCGAGACCCTTCAGGTAAGGGCTGGAAGGGGGCGGGTGGGGGGCGGTCTGGGCCGGCTAGGCAGGCTCCATCGGGGAGCTGCTGCGAAATGGTTGACTGCCCCTCCTACCTCCCCCACACCCCCAAGGGAGCTACCGGTGCCAGCCGCCTCCCCGCAGGCTGGGGTGGGGGTGGGAGGTGGGGGGCTTGGCGCCTGGAGCCCGCTGAGGGACAAACCCAGAGCCTTGCCCTCCTAGCTTTGGGCAAATGACAAAGTTTGCTTTGGAAGAGCTTGGGACATCAGGGTTCCTCCAGGCGTCCTTCCTCCCGGTGCCCTGCAGGACCCCCGACATGCAGGCACAGCACTCTGGGACTCCTGAGGCCAGGAAGGTAGGGGGGTGAGTAGGGGAATGCAACATGCCCCTTGAATTTGAGTCATGAATCACCCCATTCTAGGCCAGCTCTCAGTTCCAAGGAGGGAAAGGAGCAGGTCGTATTTCCAAGTTGCATCTGCAGGGTACTGGTTGAGGGTGAAAGTCCCTGGTAAAGGAGACTCTTGTCATCTGGTGCCAGCGCCAGTACTGCCCAGCCCGCGTGTGTGTGTGTGTGTGTGTGTGTGTGTTTGTGTGTGTAGGTGTGTGAAGGGGAGGAGGGGGGGAGAACGGGGACAGGGAAACCCATTCACTCTCCCTCCCACTCCTCCCAGCTGCCCTGCATTTCAGTACAGGAGGCTACACCTGGGCTGGAGAAAGACGAGGCTTTCTATTCCCATAAAGAGTGAAAAACCACAGGGACAAGGTCTACCCAGTCCTCTCAGGTCGATCAATGCGGGCTCGACGGCGCTGAGTGACTCTGGGCCGAGCCACTGGGAGGAATGGTGTCAGTGTCCATTCCCCACAACGCCCCAGGAGGAGAAAGTGAGTCTGTAGGTAAGGGAAAGATAGGGAGACATTTTCCCAGGCAAGACTTTTCTGGCTGGAGTCTGGGGAGGCATGCTTTGCAGAACAGGGGTTGGAGTGGACACCTGGGATGGTCTCAGGGCATGGCGATGGTCCCCGGACACTTGCTGAGCTTGGAACGCTGAGCTCAGAAGTTTGGTTCCCTTCTTGTCCCTCGCCATGTAGCTCAAAACAAAACGCCCGGCCATCGAGTGGCTTCTGACCCTCCGGAACTGGGGCGAACGGTCTCTGTGAGTTTCGGGGACCATAACTCTTTGGGGAGTGGACTGTCCCATCTCTCTCCCCAATCTCCATGTAAACCATGCCCCAAAGAGGCCTGGCCCAAGATGGGACGCCACTGTGATTGGAGATGTCTGGGTGCTTTCTTGCCTGGGTCCCAGTCAGGGCTGAGCAGGTCATGGACCCGCTGGTCAGTAAGCATGGAGCGGAGGTGCTTCTGAGCCGTAATTCAGAGGTGGCAAACAATCTCTGGACCGTGTCACCAACCCCCTGCTGGAATCATGCCTTGGCCTTTGGGGACTAGCGTCCTGGACAGAGTTTGGGACACGAGGTGGGATGGTAAGGCTCTTGTTCTGTTTTGGGACCCTGGCTTGGAGTTGATCTAGGACCTGCCACCCCAGGTATCCCCCAGGACCCCTTCCAGTGTGTCAAGGAAGCATGGGCTGGAGGTTGTGTTTCGAGCCTGCCCTCTATATGCTGTGCAATGCTGGACCCGTCGCTAGACCTCCCTGGGCCCCAGTACCTACGTCTGTGAAATGAAGCTATCAGAGGCGTCTCTGCCATCCCAGGGTAGACTGAGCGATTGCCTGAGGTGAGCTTTTCAGATCTCCAGGAGACAGTGTCACATAGTGTTTGAGAGACTTCAGGCTCCACTTATCTGAGTTTGGCCTGCTGCTTCACCCCCCTAAACCTCCATGGTCCCACCTGTCCAGTGGGGAGCTGATAATTCCCACTTGAGAAGCTCTGGAATGTGTTTAGCAGAGTGGGGACTCCACAGAGGCACCTGCTTTCATTGTGGGTGCCTGAATGCTTTTGTCCACAGGGGGGACAGGCCTATCCCACCCAAGCCCCAGGTCCGCCCCTTGTTCTCACCAATCACCTGACACCTGCTGTCGCCACCCCCTCCTGCTTCCTCCCAGAAGTACTACTAGACCAGCAGCTGCTAGTGGGGCAGACAGGGAGGGCTGGAGGCACCCTGCTCTGGCATCGCCATGACAACAGGAGGTGGAGGTAGGCTGTCTCCATAGCTTCTGCTTTGCAGCTGTCTAGGGACCCAGGGCAAGGATGTCTGTCTGGGTGTCAGGCACCTAGTCTGCAGAGGGCCGGTGGGCTTCCCCAAGCTGCGCGGGGGAGGCCACTGTCCCTAGCATAAACAGTAATGCCTTACTGAATAGCCTTATGTGTGAGTGGGGTGGGGGTGGATGGAGCTGAAACAGTGAAGAGAAGAGGCGTGGATTGTCCGTCTGATTGCTTTCTGAGCGGGTCTGAAGCTTGGGACATTTTGGTCTGAAGCGTGGGACATTTCTCTCCCTCCCCAAAGCACCACGCCGCCACCACATCCGAAGAGCAATTGTCCTGTGTGCAGGCTCGGTCTGTGGTCTTGACTTCCAGGACTCTGAGAATATGAAGTTTGCTTTCCTGGTCGAGTCCAGTGTGCTTGTGTGTGTGTGTGTGTGTGTGTGTGTGTGTGTATGTGTGTACATGTGTACACATCCTCATGCAGATTTGTGCCTACAGGAAGTGTCTGTGTGTGTATGTGTGTGTGTACACATGTGTGAAGTGTGTCCATCTGAGTATATCTTTGTGAGAGTGCATGTTGTGAGTATGTGAGTGTATATGCCAGGAGAGAATCTATGTGAGTGAGGACATGTGGAGGTGCTTCTGAGTGCTAACAGGTCTAGCGCATGAGTTACATGTATGTCTTTGGCTAAGCTTTGGCACATGTAGCTTGTAGGTGCTCTGAGGGTCTATGTGGAAATACCCAGAATGCATAAACACCGCATAACCACTGTGCCACCAGGGCTCCTGATAGGTGTATCGCATTGCGCACCGAGCTGTATACTTCTGGGTAGGTATGTGTTTCTGAGTGTGCGGACCTGGGTATCTCTGGGGACAGGGCTAAGTTTCCGAGCCTGCCTACCTCTGAGATCTCAAGCATCTCTGTGGATATGTGGGCTCCCAGAGGCATCTTAAGGAGTCCTGATGGCAGCGTGGGCTACATAGTGGGCTGATAGTAGTTCTAAACCAAAAGCCACTCCTTGGGGGAAAAAGGAGACTTTCTCCTCCCATAAAGAGTTACAGTCTTGGAACCCCCCCTTCCCCCGGGGCAGTTGGACCCTGTCCGACAGGGTGGCTGTTTCTGGTGCTCACCCGTGCCTATTGCAGCGTAACGGTGCATCTCGGTGTGTGCCTGTGTGGTCCTTGGCATGTGGGCCTGGCGGAGCCCTGCACACGTTGTGTTCTGAGTTAACATCCCAGCGCGTAACCGTGTGCACTGAAGGGTCTGTGTGTGTGCGCGCGTGCACGCACACGCCTGCTACAGAGTACCTCCTGTGCACATCCTATGTGTGGGAGTGAATTTCTGAGTGTGGGCGCCTGCGGGTGATGCATTGCAACTCCTGGCATGTCCCCGGGTGCATGTGCGTGTCTCTGGAGGCGTTTTTTGCTTTGCCTCTGCAGCGACCCAACTGTGAGCGGGCGTCTCCCTGTGTCTGTGTGTGTATTTCCCAGCATGTTGCCAGAGGATGCTACGGTAGACTTCCATGCATGTAGCTAGTGTCTAGTGAGTTTCTGAGAAGGGGCAGTATGAATGCCGGGGGCAGAGGCGTGAGCTGGGGGGGAGGCATTTAGATACCCTGGACGATTCCAAACACAAGACCTTCAGAATCTTCAAGACCAATCTCACCGTCTTAGGGTCTGGGTATTTCTGGGGGGTGGAGGGGTGGGGATGGGGGCTGGTTCTGTGACCTATAGTAAGAGCTCTGTGAGGCTGAGTGGAAAGTGCTGTTCCTGGGTAGTTTTCCAGAGTCCCTAGAATTTCTCTGCCCTCCCCCAATGACTCCTCCTCCCTGCCCCCGGGACCCCATCCAGACCCAAGCCTCTCTCCCCACCAACTTCCACTCAGGACAGTTGCTGCACAGCCTCGCAGATGGTGAACACGCAGGTATAATTTTAGGCAGAAGGTCTGAAAATAGGCAGCCTTGGATGCGCCCCACATCTCGACAGCAGTGTTCCTAATTAGGAGCAACTTGTTTTCCTTAAATAAACAAATCAAGTGAGGGGAGAAATTGCCCAAGATTAATGGCTCCCCGGAGCAGGTACAGATGCCGGGAAGATGGGCGCTGGCTTGGGGAGCGAGTGGGCCTGCGGTTCCTGTGGGCCAGAGGTCTGCAGGTGGGTGAGACAGGAGGGAGGTGGGGGCAGGGCCCGTGGAGAAATGCCCAGCTATGGGGATGGAAATGTCTCTGACACCTCTTCTGCCTTCTTGCCTGTACCCACGTCTTTATCTTTGAAACTTTGCCATCCTTTTCACTCGAACCCACCCACCCAATGTCCACTCTCGCGGCCCCATGTGTGGCAGAACAGACTATTTCTCCACTGAGAAGCAGCTGACAGCATCCAATGGCTGCCCTTGAGGTTAGCGGCGCTGGTCATAACCACTAGGCCACCTCTTGGCATGCAGTTGGTGCTCAATCCGTGCATACTGAAAGATGGGAGGCACAGTTCCATGAAGGCAGCTGGGTCCTCTCAAGCCTCAGAAGTCTTGGGTCCTGAGTTGAGTGAGACCCATGGCCTGGGCGACTTCTCCACTCATTTCCGAGGCTTCTGCCGAAGCTCTGTTTCCAAATGAAACAGGTTGTTGGTATGGGGTGGCATTCACCGGGGTGGGGGAGAAAAACACCCTTCAAGCAAGAGGGAATGTATACCAGGATGGCTCATCATCCTGGTAATCATCCTGGTAATCATCCTAGGAGTTCTTGCTCTCACTCCTGTGTTGAGGGGAGACTCCTTTACCCGTCTTCCGATTCGAGGGCGTACTGAACTTGAGGTGGGAGATGAAGGCCCCACAGCCGTGCCCTCATGCGACTTCACTGGAAGCTGGATCATGTTAGGCAGGACCAGTCAGGCCACCGGGCTTGGACTTCTGGGTCTCCCATCCCCAGTGGGCCACCCGTTTCCTCTGAGCTGGGACAGGTTCCTTAACCTCTGGCCTTCCGTTGCATCCGCTGTAAAATGGGGATAAGAAGTGGGTCTCCTCAGATCGCACTGCACATTAGAGTTCATTCCCATAAGCTCCCTGCACAAGGACTGCCTCCCAGCAAGAAGTTGGAACAACATGCTTGCCTGCTGTTCGTGGGACAAGAGCAACCCCTTCCCACCCCTCTTCCCCGTCCTGCGTGCGCTCCACCAACCCTGTGAGATTCAGAGATGCCAGCAGGGGGCTCCGGTTGTTTTAATTAGCAGAAATTTGCCCAGTCTGCATTGTTAATCCAATGCCGATGGACGCATCTCCAGTGCTCCGGCCACCATCAGCCTGGTTGAAGTGGTTTGTCATCAGGAAGGTGAAGCAGTGAGAGAGGGGGAGGTTCCCAGGACCCTTCCTATGGGAAGGCCCTGCCCACAAAAGAGTACCGTCAGTCTTTGTGACCTGATTGACAGGCTAGACTCCACCTCTTCACTCTGTGTGTCAAGTCGGCACGAGATGAGGTAACTGCAACACCAGGCTCCAGCCCACGGCCGCCCCACGTGTGTGAGAGCAGAACTCCCGAGGGTGGCTTTTGGGGAGGAAGCCGGCGGCGTGTGGAAAAGGAGCCTTGGGGGCATACTGGTTGCAAGTTGGCCTGCTAATGTCAAGATCTGCCATTTGAATCCACCCGTTGCTCTCTCTGGGAGAAAGGAGGCTTTCTCCTAAGAGTGACAGCTTTGGAAACCGAGGGGGGCAGTTTCCCCCTGTCCTGCAGGGCTCCCCTGAGTCGGCGTCCACTCGACGACAGTGAGAGTGAGCGATTGAGTGAGTGGCCTGTTGAGCAAGGCAGGAGACCACTACAGGGAAGGAGTTAGAAGCAGAAACACTCAGGTCAAGGAAGAGGCAAACTCAGTGAGGACAAGACCAGGAGGTGATGGTGATGATGTCTTCTGATACGGTCCCTGGAACACTTAGGCACCTTCTCCCTCTCAGGCCCTAACTCCAAGGGGCTGCGCTGTGCTGGTGGCCTCCACCACCAGGTCCTCCCATTAGAACTCCCTCGGTCACTCAGGCTGGAGGAGTTGCCCGTTGCCTGCTGGTCTTCTGGCTGGCACAAGTGATCCTTCGTGTCCAGGCAACCCTGCTCATCTCATTTCACGTTTTCACTCACTCAGTGGGCCTCAGACTCTGGCCGGTGGACCACATGCGGCCCGCGGAGGACATTAATCCAGCCCAAGGGTGTTTTTAGCCCCACTGCCTGTCCTGCTTAGCAGTTGACTCATCCCGGGCCCGCAGTGAATTTGTTCATCGTTTGTTTTTCTTTTTAAACTATAGCCTGCCTGGCCTTCCAATAATCTGAGGGACAGTGAACTGGCCCCCTGTTTCAAAAGTTTGAGGACCCTCCTGGTTTGACCATGGTCTGATCCCATTGTCCCGAGCGAGGGTCCGGTGGGGTGCAGGATTTGCCTGAGGCCAAGCGTGGCTGTGAAGTGGCCGAGCCGGGATTTGAACCTGAGTCTGACTCTAGAACCTAGCTTGCTCATTTTTCCTTTTCACAGTCAGGCCCCATGCCCAGAGTGCTACAGTGGCCCAGAGGCACAATGCAGGGTCACTCTGAGAGAGGATGGGTGGGTGGGAGCAGGAGGGGAGAAGGGGGAAGATGCCCTGAGGTCCCATCCCATCAACATCCACCCCGGGGCTTGTGCGCCTGATTTTCATTCCAAAGCTACTGTGAAGGTTCACACTCAGAATCACAAACTCACTGTGATGGGGTCAGTTTCCAACTTCTAGCCACCCTTTCGGACAGGGTGGAACCGCCCTTGCGGGTTTCTGAGACTGTACCTCTAAGCCTCGTTTTTCTCCCATGAAGCGGCTGATGGGTTCAAACAACTGACCTTTGTGGTCAGCAGTTCAGTACCAATGCCAAACCCGTTAGAATGCCAAACCCGTTAGGCGACCAGGGCTCCTTTGGAGATTAGAGGACAGCTGCTACTTCAGCCTCATTCTGCAAAACACACAGCTTTCCTTGGGAAAAGTCTACTAGGGGAGACAGAGCTACCAGAGCAGACGTTCACCCTGCATCGCCAACCCACGAGATACTTCAGTCCTTCTGCCTGTGGGCTACTTTAACTTTTGTGAGATAATCAGAAACAAACAGAATCACAGTTTGAGGGGTTGTTTTGGACAAACAAAACCTCTGCAGTGTTTGGATAGACTAGAACTTAAAACGGCACGGGGAAGTGCCACAGAAGGCTTTGATTTTTCTCTCTGTGGCATCTGTGCCGATATAAATCAGAATTGTGTAGTTCATTGCAATACAACCTTCCCTATTTCCTCCCTCTGTCTCTCCCTCCTGCCTGCCTATCCTTCTTCTCAGAGGCCCCCGGGAAATGCTGTTTCTAAAAGCACCCACTCTGCTGCCAGAGGCCGAGAATCTGGAGGATCCGTGGAGCTCCCGACTCACATCCCAGTCCTACTGACTCTTAGCACTGTGGTCTTAAGTCGCTTACTTCAATCCCTCTAGCCACCAGCTCCTCGGACTAAACGGCAATCATGAAAGATATTATACTCTTTAGGATTCTGTTGGGCGTCACTGACAGAAACCCCAATTCAATTCCTCCCACACTCTTTTATTCTCAGGCGTAAGAGGGAATCTATATTGTCCCGGGACGGACAACTGGCTTCAGGCTTAGCTGGATCCAGGGTCTGACAACGCCACTGTTCTCACCTCCCGCTCTCTCCCTCCCCACATGGCGCATGTTTGACTCTCCTTTGGCAGAGTGGGTTATGGGTTAGGCTGTTAGCCACAAGGTCAGCAGTTCAAAACCGCCAACCACTCCCTGGTGGGGGGAAGCACGATGAGGCTTGCCACCCCCCCAAAAAAAAGAGTTCCAGTCTGGGAAACCCACAGGGGTAGTTCCGTCCTCTCCTGCAGGGTCGCTTGGGTTGGAAGGGACTCGACGGCCCTGAGTTTGGAGTTTATTATTAGTCAGCACCCCCGGGTGGTGCACGTGGTGAGTGTGCCCAGCTGCTAACAGAGAGGCTGGAGGCATTGCCTCGAAAGAAAGGCCTGGAGATCTTACTCCTGTAAGAATAGTCATTGACCTACTCCCACCCCAGGGCAGTGGTGCCCCCCCCCCCGCCCAAAAAAAAAGAATGTCATTGGAAAATTCAGGGAGCATAGCTCACATGGGGTGAGACGTGCCCTAGTCAAGTGAGAATCAACAGGTGCTACTGTGATGACAGCCACGGCAGCTGTTATTACTGTTGCTACGAATCGCTACTATTGTTGCCATCAGCATAAACCACCTGTGGCCCCTGGGTTGCTTCTAACTCCTAGCGACCCTCCAGGGCAACTGCCTCTTCGAGTTTCCATGGCGGTCATCTTCACAGAAGCCAATGGCCACGTTTTTCTTCCATGGAGTCGCTGGTGGACTAGAACCCGGGACCTTGTGGTGAGTAGCCGCCCTCCCTGCCATGGAGCCCATTCTGACTCAGGGAGACCCTGTGGGACAGAGTAGCATCTGCCCTATGGGTCTGGGAGGTTGTCAGACTTCACAGGAGCAGACAGCCTCATCTTTCTCCCGCCGAGGGGCTGGTGCGTTTGATCCTCTGACCTGTGGTTCACAGCACAATGAGTAACGCGCTGTGCCACAGGGGCATTGCGCTCCATCATCAATGTCATCGAGGATCTACGCTGACCAGGGGCTCAAGCTCAATCAACGAGACCTAGGCCCAAGATCAGGAGACTTAGAGCCTTGAACCTGTTGTTTCTCTTCACGGGAAGGCTTTGATTGACATCTCGTCTCCTTTAACAAGCCTCCACCGTAGGCTTCACTTTGGTAGCTACAAACTGGTGATCTCTCTGAGGGGTCGGACAGTTCCCTGGCTGGGAGGTAGCGTAGAGAGCTGGGATGGGCGAGGACGCGCCAGAGACCAAGCCCTTCATCTACAGAGGGCAAGGGCAGGGGTCAGCTTCTCAGCGAAAAGATCTTTCCTTCCCCCGCGCCTCCAGCAAAACGCTGCGCTTTCGTGCAAAATGCGCGCCGTTGTGAATGTTGCTTCCCCGCCATGGATCGTTGCTTGTGGCACCAGGCTACCCCCACGTTCTCTCTGAGTCTGCAGAACCCGTGTTGTGGATGACCCCCACCCCCACCCCCGAAGACACAGGGCCGTTTGTTCCAGAAGCCTGCAGAGCGCGCGCACGCGCTTTGCGTTTGGCATCCCCTTGGAATGGTCTTGGGAGGCCAGTTTTGCGCCGCGCCATTTGTAACGGGCTCCGCGGACGGATGCAGGGAGAGCTGCGTTGAGAGGCAGTTCATTTGGCTGCCTGGGATTATTAATGTTCTGCCTGATTTTCTGCTCTGCCGTATTGATTTCCTGCGATAAAACTTCCTTGGCAGCGCGGCTGAGAAGGTAATTCCGCCACCGTCCCCGCAGACAAGGGAGGAGGGTTACCTCTTGGTTTTCTTGCTTCAGACCTGGGTGGCCCAAAGCTACCCACTCGGCCACGGTGCCGCTGCGGCTCGGGGACTTGGTTTTCTCTCTGCTCCACGAAATCCGGCTGCCCCAGGCGATGCCAGACGGATAGTTGGTACCAAAGCAAGCTGAGTTCCTCCCGTAAAAGTCTGTGGGGAGCCAGGTGGTGGCTGTTTCTGGTCCGGATGCCCAGCTGGGCCCTTTCCAAGCATCAGAGGCCAGGATGTGAACTCCAGCCTGCCTGCTTCCAAAAGCCTTGCCTCTCCTGAGGACGCCCTCCCTGCCTTCAAGAAGAAGCAGATTGCTTCCACACGCCAAGGTACCCCTGCATGACCAGGACAGACAGGTATGTGTACCATAGAATTCAATAATTTAAATATATGAGAACGAGTTGGGCAACCATGGCTGCAATTAATTTTTGATCCTTTTCCTCATTCTCATAGCCACTATTATTAATCCCCCTTACCCTCTTAGCCTCCCCTCTCATAACCCTAATCTGTTGTTCTAGTGACTGTATAACTGTACCCATCCTAGATTTCATCGTAGAAACTTATACCAAAATAATAATAATAATAATAATAACCCCATCAGCGCCAGCAAAATAAAACAGAGATAAATTTCAATCCAAAAGAAAGCAGGTCGTTGTACACAGCGGAACAAGTTAGACATGGCCCAGAGGGAAAACACAGTTAGATGTTAAGTATCTATAGGAGCAGTGATCTGTTTCCCAAGGCAGTCTGCCTGGGGACAAAGCTAGTCACAAATCTGGTGGATGGTCCTAGGGAGTTGAGTGGAGACGTAGTCTATGTGGGGACCCTGCAAATGGATTTTGGGTCTGTCCTCTCATCCATGGCCTTCCATAAGCTGAGTGCTCAGAATTTAAGTTCTAATACAATCCCCTCCTCTGGGCTTGGATCTTATTATTCTTGGATCACATGGGCTTGTGTGCTTCAGAAAACTTTTTTGATCCCTCTGAGTTCCTTCAACTTTTGCAATCATTTGATTATCCCACACCCCCTCTCCCAGGTGGTTCTATTTGGGGTCAGAATGAACTGGCTAAGCCTTGTTTGGGTGCCATCCTGAGCACATGCTCCATGTCTGCCCCGGGCCAACAACTATAGTTGTGGAGTGAAAAGTTACAATTCAAGAGAATCTTCAGACTCTCAGGCACGGCTGGCTGACGTGAGCCTGGTACAACTGCTTTGGCAACATTCATTGAAGCTGAAAGACAACGACTCAGCCTTTGTACTTCAGCGCATACACTCAGATATGAGGACTTCTCCTCCTCCTCCTTCTCCTTTTATAATAGACATGTTAGGCTGGGTTCTCTAGAAAAGCTAGACTAGTGATGCTTGTACGCGTGTGTATATAGAAAGAGCTTTCCATGGAGATGGCTCAAACAGTTGCTGAAGTGGGTAAGTCTAGCCAGACTCAAGTACATGGGTCAGATGTCAGATGGAAGCTTCTCCTGGCTCAGGTAGCTGCAGGGTCTGATAAGCAGGAAGCAGGAAGGCCACAGGCTGGTGGATACAGAGCTGAATGAATTCAGGGTCGGCATGAACCAGAAGTTGCCACACACTGTCAAATCGTCCTAAGACTTGGCCACCCTCAACAAAACCACCCTCAATGGTATCAAGGCTGTGACCTGATTAAGGAGATCTATTCTCCCCACAACCTCTTGGCTGCTTCACAGAATATCCCATCCTGGAGTTGACCGCCTTCTATTAGACCATGTCATCAGAGGATCCTGGCCCATCCAAGTTGACCCAAAACCTAATTATCACAAGGCATCTGCCTGCCTTGTCGTTAGCAGCCGACTACGCCACTTGGGTTCCTGTAAGCCCCGCAGTAGAACCAAACCAGTTGCCATTGGGTCAGTTTCCACTCATGGCGACCCGTCAGTGTCAGAGTAGAACTGGGCTACCTAGGGTTTTGAATGGCTCTAACGTTTTTTGATTGCCAGGCCTTTCTTCTGGGGTGCTTTTAGGTGGACTTGAACCATCAAACTTTAGGTCTGCAACAGCCAAGTCCCAAAGGGGTCCATCCACACTGACTTGTGTGAAAACCGAAAACCATCTGGATCACCCTTTGTCTTGACACAGTGGTCAACCTCCTGAGGACACAATTATTCAGTATTAACGGCCACTGACCCAATTCTGAATGCCAGCAACCCTGTAGGACAGGGTAGAATTTCTCCTGTGCATCTGTGAGGCTGTCAATCTTTAGGGGACTAGAAAGCCACCTCTTTCTCCCTTGGAGCAGTGGGTGGTATAGAACCTGCTGTCCTTACTGTTGGCAGTTTAATGCATAACCTGTATCACCTGGGCTACAAGGACACAGGGATCGCCATTACCCCCCCTCCCCCGATAGTGAGGATAGATGGCTGGGTGTCCCAGAAAACAAATGAGTGAAAGAAAAAGAACAGAAGAAAGAGAAAAACAAAACCTGAGAGGTATTTTTCAGGGAGGGTCTGATTCTGCAGGTGACCTCAGAGAGAAGCCTGGTGGTGGATGGAGGATCAGATAACAGAAAGGGGCAGGATATGATTCCAATTAGGACGTGGGGCTGGGGGGGGCGGTGGCACTGAGGTACCAGGCCCTGAATGGCTGGTGTCCAAGTCCAGGAGAATGAAGCTGCTCTTGTTCCCTCCTACCCCTGAATTCCCTGCTGCTCCTGAGTCTGAACCTTGGCTGGAAAATAAAGCACTGCCATTTCACAGGCCCCTGGGGCTAGAGTCTCTGGGTGGCACAAAAACAGTTCCCCCCCTGGACTCCTCACCCAAAGGTTAGTAGTTCAAACTCAGCTCAGCACAGCGTAGGGAAAGACAATGCCGAGGGCCATAGACATTGCGGCTACGCAAACCTCTCTGGAACACAGGGGTTCCCCTGAGTCAGAATGGATGGTCATGGTTGTTTGAGGGGCTGGAATTGATATCAAGGGTATTAGGTGCTTGGTGGTTACCAAGGGCTTCTGGGAGCCAGTGATGGGTTTGGGATCAAGGACTCACAGATGATGCACCGCATGCACCGATCCACTCCAGAAAGATCCGTTGCGTCTCTTATTCGTCACTCAGCCAATGTGTGTGAGTGGAGTGGACCTTCGACCAGATTCTGTTGGTAACGAGGATAGGATGAGACCCATCAGCTGGTTTCCACTCCCCAGAATGGAAAGTCCTACAGGCGAGCCAGCCCCTCTGTGCCAGGCAAAGTGAGGGGGCTGGGGGTTGCCCTGGGGCATTGAGCCACAGCCCCGTCCTCTACCCACCCACTAAATGCCCCTCACACTCCTTCTCCTGGGTGATGACAGACAAACAGCATCCCCAGGCATGGCCCAGTGCTCCCCGGGAGACAAGAATGCGCCTGATTGAGAACCCACGAAGTTAGAATGTAAGCTCCCTCAGCGTCCAGATGTTCCCCTGACCATTCATCTTTGTGGCCCCAGTACCCGGCTCACTAAATACATTGTTGAATGAGTGCGGGTATGAGATGATGGGGACCTGAGTTAGGGTGGTGGCAGTTGGGGAAAGGGGGTGCAGAAGGGAAGGGATTGGACACTTGGTTAAGTGATAAATCAGTGAGCCAATGGAGCTTCTGTGGTGTTGGTCATGGTGACCACTCCCATCCTCCGCACCCGCCTCTCCAGGTCTGGTATTTTTTGTCCATCCCGTGGCAGAGGAAGGTCAGAGAGGTTAGGTAATATAAGTGAAACTGACATACTTAGAAAGGCCAGGCTAGAACCCAGCTTGTTTCCTCCGTGTTTCTTGTGATTCAGGTGCAGGTTCACAGAGCAGGTCATCTGTTTCACATCCAGCAATCTATACCCAGTCAGTTTTAACTCATCCGTTTATACACCTGGCTGTACCATCACTTACCCCACATCCTCCCAGGGTTTCCTGTCTTCGTTGTTTCTCCAACATCACCCTCTGCCCAGCGGTAAATGCTGTCCTTTTGATCTTACTACTTGATTTTTGTAGCACGGGGTAAATTCAAGTCGAGACCCGGAGGGTGACGAAGAGCTCTCGTGGAGGTTCCGTCAGTCTCTCTCTGACCCATAAGCTTGGTATCTTTTATGATGTTGAGTTCTGTTCCAGATGTTCTCCCACTCTACCCAGGCCTTTTCAACGTGAACTGTTCCAGAGCAGTTGGTAGTGGTGGCCGGGCACCATCTAGGTCTTCTGGTCTCAGGATTGTGGACATGGATGTTTGCTTGTCCCATTGATCCATTGGACCCATTGTTTCTGCACGTCTTTTGATTTTTCATTGCTTTCTTTCCTCCAGACTATGAGAGACCAGTGTTTGCACTTTAGGGGGCTTTTCTTTTACGACTGTAGTCACTACTCACCAAAGGAGAGCATTACCTTTTGCGAAGTAGGTTATTCCAATTGACCTCAGCGTCTCCCACAACTATGGTTCTGAAACCCAGGAAGAAACTCAATGTCTAAAAGTATCTGGATACGTCTAAGAAGTTTTTCTAAACGTTGTCCCCCATGTGCTCCACCGTATTCTCTGATAGATTTTGTGGCATGCATACACGTGTCTGGATAACCTGCATGAAAACCAAGTGTGCTGGTGGGTAACGCCCAGTCTCCCTCCCACACCTGTTCATCCTGCATGCCGGACATCACCACTCTTGCAGGATCGTGCATATAACAGCTGTGCTGTAGCCCAGATCTTTCGAAACCAAGTTCAGTCTCTTCTCAAGTCTTGTTGCTGTATTCTTTAAGGTCCATCAAGTCCGTTCCAGTGCCTGGTGGTTCTGCGTATAACAGAGCAAAACACACCCAGCCCTTGCCATCCTCACAATTGTTAGCTGATACCCCTGGACAAGAGCACTTATTTATAAGACACGAGGAAGCAGTCCAATGGACGACTGGGACATGTAGACATCGATCTCCACCACTCTGAGACCAGAAGAGCTAGATGGTGCCTGACCTCCACTGCCAGGTGCTCTGGGGAAAAAAAGTCCACATTGGAATGACCTGGATAAAGTGGGAGAAAAAATCTGGAACAGAACTCAAAATCACGAAAATGATCAAGCTGCTTGGTAGAGACCAAAATGGGGTGGGCATGAGTGGCTCAGTGCTAGACTCCTCACCTTCCATGTGGGGGAACCTGAGTTTGATTCCTGGCCAGTGCATTCCATGCACCACGGTCTGATCCGTAACCAATCATGGGGCTGGCACAAGACCAGGCAACATGTTGTTCCGTTTTTCAGAGGGCCGCCCTGTGCCAACTGACAGCACCGTAACCCTCCCATGCCAGGCTGCGTGCACTTCATCAAAGCCTTCGAGAACACCAGGGACGTTGGCGGCAGAGAGGTGGGGTAGGTTGTCCAGGGCCATGTGGCTGAGAGGCGAGCCAGGCCTGTCTGAGTTAGAAGTCTGAGGTTAGCGTCCAAGCAGGACTGAGCCGGGAACAAACCCATCAGGCCACTGGCTTCATCCCAGGTCGCCTTGGCTTTTGTTTGAGTTGGCTCTGGAGAGATGAGCAAAGGCTCTCGTACATGATAAATCGGGCCAGCAGTTCTCAACCGTCCTCGCGCCGCCACCCTTTCATCCAGTTTCTTATGTGGTGGTGACGCCGCCACCCCAACCATAAAATTATTTTCGTGGCTGCTTCATCACTGTCATTTTGCCTCTCTTATGAATAGTCGTGTCAATAGCTGATAGGCAGGATGTATTTTCATTGTGACAAATTGAACATCATGCAGGTATAGTGATTCATCACAAAAAATGATATGTAATTAGATGCTGCAAACTGTTTACTTCTCAGGACAAATAAATGGAATTTTGTCTTGAAACATGCTGTAGCATGGGTACAGTCTTCATGCCGGCGCTCCTGGGTGGCTGTATCTGTGTGTGGGCGGACCCGCCTGGAGACGGATAGATAGATAGAGGAGCAGCGTCTCAATTTCTAAGACCATGGGAAAGATGTTTTCTGATGGTCTTAGGCCACCCCTGTGGCTGAAGGGTGGGTCAACCCCCAAAGGGGTCACGACCCATAGGTTGAGAACCTCTGAATTAGAGGAGCCCTCAGGGTGTAGTGGGTTACATGTTGGGCTGCTTGTCATGAGGTCAGCAGTCTGAAACCACCAGCCACTCCGAGGGAGAGAGATGATGAGGCTTCCCGCTCCCACAACAATGCATCCACGTGGAAACCCACCACAGGGCACACAGTTCTGCCCTGTCCTAAAGTCACTCTGACTGGAGCTTGACTCAGTGCCCTTGCATCTGTTTCTGTTTTGTTTGGACTAGTTATGCTTCGTAGTAAATGAAAAACCTTGTCTTTCTTTTAAACTCCATGTTAACTACCCGAATGGAAGCTCAAGACAGCGGTGGCTTTGCTCAGGCCCCACTATACAGATGGGGAAACCGAGGCTCGGAGAGGTGAATTGGCTCACCTGGCTTGGAAGGCAGAGCCAGGTTTAAACGTGGTCTTCTTGGATGCCCAGGTCTATGCTCTTTGTCAGGATGGCTAGGAAACCAATGCTTTTAGGAAAAGTGACCTGATTTTAACATTGGTAAAGTGGGACATGATGGATGGAGGGGATGAGGCGTGGGAGCAGAGGAGGTATATTCCCTTCCCATTCTCCCGCCGTTCCCTAGCTTGCCATGCATTCTTTCCAAAAATCAGGACTTTTTTAAAACACTGTGGGACATGGGAAAAATTGTTTAAAAGCGGGACGTCTGGTCACTTTACTTTTAAGGCAGTAGGGTGGGCCTCTCCAGAGGGAAGGGATGGGGTGTTGCGGGAACAGGGAGTCAAGTTGTCATCCTTATTCATTACAGGAGCCCCGGCGGTGCACAGGGGACAGAGCACAGCACTGCCCGGTCCTGCACCAGACCAGGGTTTTGTGATCCCTGGGGTTTTCACCGGCTGATTTTGGGAAGGAGATCTCCAGGCCTTTCTTCCTAGTCTCTTTTAGTTTAGGCGCTCCATTGTGATCTGTGTAATGTCATAGCAGCTCCCAACTTCCATTGACAACCCCCCCCCCCCAGTAAAACAAACAAACACACAAACCCAAACTCACTGCCGGCGAGTCCATTCGGACCCAAGGCGACCCTGCGGAACAGAGTCAAACCGCCCCCGTGGGAGTCGAGAGGCGCCGCCTTCTTCCGAGGGGCGGTTGGTGGTTTTCAGCAGCTGCCCTTGCAGTTAGGACCCCAAGGCATGTAACCCCATCCACCACCAGGGCTCCTCCCCTATCGCCAGACAGTGGTCCTCGAGTAAGACGGTGCCTGCCATGGCCCGACCTTGAACCCGGGTCTCCCACATGGAGGCTGTGAATTCTGCCTCTGAGTCTCCGTTTGTGTCCTGGGTCTCTCTGGGGAAAGAGATGTGGGGGGTGAGGGGGATGGGGATGGTGGGAAGGATGCGCAGGAATGAATGAAGCAAAGGAGGGAGTCGAGAGAGCCCACAGTGAGGAGGGGCTGCAGTCCCACCCCTAGAGACGCAGGCAGTGCTTGGGGTGCTGACATGCTTCCTGCCTGGCTGCAGAAGGGAGGTGGCAAGGGTAAGGAGGGGGGAAGCGGGTGAGGCCCTGACTGCCCTGCTTACTTTGCACTGACCTTGGGCTCTTTGCTGAGACCCGCTGTGACCCGGGTCACCAGAGACAGCCCCAGCTCGGTGGGGAGACAGAGCTCTCTGTGGCTTCTGGAAGAATCCCTTGCTGGAGCCACAGAGCGGCCTCCCAGCCTGGCCTCTGCCGGCCTGCGGCCTGGCCCCGGTCCCCCCTACACATTCCATTCCTTTGACCTGGGTTTCTCCTCTGATTCTGGTCTTGGGCCCCGGACCAGAACCCACCGGGCTACCACCCGCCCTGGTAGATGCTCTTCCATCTTCAGGCCCGGACCCAGCCTCTGCTCGGTCAAGGTCCCCGGCTGTCCTTCCTGCCTGTCCAGGACTCTCCCGCCTGGGAGGCTCCCGAATGATTCCCTTGGTGGGGCCATCCACCTGCCAGCTCCAAGAGGTCTTTTTCGCCTGGACCCTCAGGACATGGTCACTCACTGTGTTGGAGGCTGCCCTGTAAATTGTAGGAGGGCGGGCAACCCTCCTGGTCTTGACCCACTCAGTGCAGGTGGCACCCTCAACCCCCACCCCACAGGCCAACTCAGTGGGGCCCCTAAAGGACCTCCAGATACTTCCCAATGCCCCCAGAGGGACTCAGTTCCCTGGTTGAGAACTGCTCGTTTGGACAAGTCAATGCATGCATTTGGAGCTCTGGTGGTAGAGTCGATTTACACACAGGGCCGCTGGTTCAAGCCCTCCACCTGTTCTGTGGCAGAAAGATGAGACTATAACTCTCGCATGAAGAGTTCTAGTCTCGGAAACCCACGGGGGCAGTTCTACTTTACACCATGGGGTCAAGATGAGTTGGTGTTGGCTGCGTAGCCGGGAGCTTGGTTTGAAGGAAGGCCTCTGTTAGCTGACAAAAGTGAGCGAGTCCCGGCTGTAGGTGGAAGAATGCCTTTTCCTGTTGAGTCTGTGGATCAGAGGTGAAGAGTAGGGATCATGTCGCCCGGGTTTCCCAAAGTGGGTGACACTGCTGTCTGGGGGGATACCTGTGAGATCTGGGAGGGCTGCAAAGGCAGATACTTGCACTTCATCCAGGATCCCTGGCTGCAGTACCAACATTTTTAATTGCAGGTGGGCACCGGGTTGATTTTTGTTTGTTTGTTTGGGGGTTTGTTGGTTTGCTTGTTTGTTTGTTTTTTCTGAAAAGGAGCCCCAATAAGCTTGGGGACCTATGATGTAGACCCACCCTCTCACTTTATATCTGGGAAACCTGAAATCCAGTGGAGGTGGGACTTGCCAATTAGAATCAAAAGCCTGATCCCAACCTCAACCTTACTCTGCCCCTGCTTCCCGATGCCATGCTGGGGGCCTTTCCCGGGCCCCTCTCAGCATGCCTTGCACAGAGAGGTGCTGCCTGAGGATTCATTGGCCGTGTTGCCCACCGGCCTGCCATGGAGGCAGCTCCCTGGGACGGCTCCAGGCCGGCTATTCTACCAGAGATTTGAGAGACGAAAACCGACTCCACAGGCTAATGTCCAATTAATTGCCGTCTTGGGCCAGAGAGCACTTCTCATATTAATCTCCAAAGTGCCTTGGCCTCCCCTGAGGCAAGCCAGCCCTTCCTATCAATTCCCTTCACACTCTCCCGGCCTCTCTCCCCATGTCCCTGCCCTCCTGCATCCTTTTCCGGGTGTCTGGGGCCTCCAGGGACCTCACAATGTGGGCCTTTTAGTGAGGCTCCTTCCCCAGAGACAGAGGAAACCTGAGGCAGCATGGGGAGTGGTGGGAGGGAGGGAGGAGGAAGAAAGCAAACCCAGCCCAACTGCCCCTCCCAAGGGAGGGAGGCAGGTTGGGAGAACGGGCCCAGACAGCTCTGATTTCATAGATTTCTAGGAAGCTCCTCACCCTGGCCTCATTTTCCCCATCCGCAGCAGAGCCAGTAGGGGATGGTGCCCCAGGAAGGGTAAAGTTGGAATCCCAAGTCAGACCTGCCGAGGCACTGGTCCAACCAGAGCCAAGCAGGGGGAGCCAGGAGGACAAGGGCTCTGTGTACTATGGGCGGGCACAGGGATGTGACCTGCCCGTGCCCCGCCGAGGCTCCAGCCCGGCGCTGGCCGCCATCGGAGACCTGTGATGTGGCGCTGGGCAGCCCCTGCCACTGGGGAGCCTTCAAAGCCCACAGAAGGATTTGCACATGGAGTCACTGGAGAGACGGCAATGATGCGTCCGGAGGGACTTCTTGGGATTCTGTCCTGGGGCTGGAGGCAGAAGGGCCGGGGGAAGGGTTACCAATTCAAATCAAATGCTTTCTGGACCCAGTAGGTAATGGCAGGATTGGTGCAGGCGGTGACAGTGTGTTAGAGGAGGGTTGGCCCAACAAGGACGCAGTTCTGAGTCTGGGAGGCTGACTTGTCAACAGACGTGCCTGGGGTCATAGCCCAGAGCCTCCTTTGCTAGCTGAGTGACCTCAGACAAGCGCCTCCTGTCTCGGTGACTCAGTTTCCCTGGACTTAGTACTCATGGTTTCCTTGCCGATGAGGGGTGAAAGTGCTAACTCCCAGAACCCCCAGAACCACACAGAACCCCCAGAACCCTGCAAACCACACAGAACCCCCAGAACCCTGCAAACCACACAGAACCCCCATAGCCCTGCGAACCACACCAGGCCCATTTTCTTGTGTTAAGAGAAGTGGGGAGTCTGGGTTCATATCAAGAGAAGTGGGGAGTCTGGGTTCATAGCTTGAAGTTTTACATTCTTAGTGGTGCCCCCCAAGGACACGGCGATTCTGCGTGGGGTGTTGGCCATGTGTTTGAATTTTTTTTTTTTAAATGAGCCACTGAAGCAGCGCCTCTCAACCTGTTGTGGGTCGCAACCCCTTTGGGGATCGAACGGCCCTTACTCAGGGGTCGTCTGATTTTTCACAGTCGCCAAATGACCCTGATGAAGTAGCAACAAATATAATGTTATGGTTGGGGGCGGGGGGGTGTCACCCCCACTCGAGGAACTGTCTGAAAGGGGCGCGGCACGAGGAAGGTGGAGGACCCCTGCACTAAAGGCTGCCCCTGGCCCTGCGTCAACCCACAGCCTGTGGGTCACCGCGCCATTTCCGGCCTCCGTGAGCAGCAAACTGCAGCGTCGGCAGTTCGAAAGCACCAGCGCCACAGCCTCAGAAATCCACGGGAGCACCTCTGCCCTGTCCTGTGGGGTCGATGGCAGGGAGTTTTGGGGGATCGGAGCCCCAGCCCTGTCTCCTGGCTCAGCAACCCCGGCTCTTAAGAGTTGGACAAGCAGATGAACTCATCATCCGCTGCCTTGGTCAGGATCCTCACAGGAAGCATAGGAAGCACCTAGACCAGACCTTGCAGGAACGTTTCCTAGCCAGGGTGTCATTGCAGGGACACCAGAAGGGGGGCGCTGCACAGCAGAGAGAGCCCTTGAGGACTCCCGGCCTGGAACGCAGGAGCGATGGCAGAACCATGAGTGGCTCAGCCAGCGCCAGGGGTCCCCCCAGAAAGACACACGGTGCCCGTAGAAGACACCCCCTGGCTTTTCTCTCGTCGCCTACATTAAGGGAAGCCAGAGAGCCCATCAGAGAGTAGGGAGGAGAGGTGGAAGAGAGGCTCAGGAGAAACTCGTTGCCAATGGCTGGCAGAGCTTAGCAACGAGGGTGATGTGGCTGCCCCCCTTGAGCTATTGCTTTCTGAATCCCCGTAGTCGCTGCAAAGCATGACGTTCAACACACACGGTGGGGCAGTAGGGAAAGTGTTCGTGTCATTGTTAAAGACAAGAAGGCAGAGATATCGGGAGCCGGGTCCCCAAGTGTCCTCTGAGTGAATGGCCCCTTAGGGAGGCTGGAGTGTGTCTGTATGTCCCATCGCTATGGTAACAAATGACTGCAAACATGGTGGTTCAGAACAACGCCCCTTTATCACCTGACAGTTCTGCCACTCATGGGTCCCCTTGGGTTAAAATCCAGGGGTTGGCGGAGCTGCGTTCCTCTAGTTTCTTACCATTTTCCAATTTGGGGAGGTGGTTTGCATTCCTGAGCCTGTAGCCGCTTTCCATCGTCAGAGCCAATGACTACACTGTGTGGATCTGTTTCCACTTCACAGCTGCTCCCGTGACTCTGACCCGCGTACCCTTAGGAGGGCCCTAGTGATTACATGATGCCAGCCCAGGAGTTCTGGGATAGGCCCTCCGTCTTGAGATTCATAAATGAATCACAGCTTCAAAGCTCCTTTTGCCACCTACAGTAACATAGCCACAGGGTAGGAGGTTGAGGATGCGGACACCTTTACCTTTCACAAAGGGTTCCAGAAGTATCTCAAACAGAAGCCACCTTCACACCGCCGTGCCTGAGAGTCCAGATGTCTCTCACACACACACAACCCCTCCCCCCACACACACACACGCACCTTTTTTTTTTTTTAATTGGTGGTGTCCCCAAGTTTCAGTACTTCGGGATTCACTTTCATCCTTTGACCTCTGAGGAACCGGCAGAATAAGGAGGCATGTTCCCCCAACCCTTCACCACGAAGACACGAGAGACCCAATTGAAGCCGATACAGATAATAACGCTTCAGCCCTGAGTGTCAGCAGATGGAACCGTGAATGGTCAGCTTATTGACCAGCTGGCCATCTTGAACTTTTACAAGCAGGCTGGTGCTCAGCTTGACTCACAAAGAACCACACAGCACGCACCCCAGGACTCTGGGGGCAAGAGAGCAACTGTGTCCACACTGCCACGCATCCCCTGCAACTCCTGCAGCCCCACTCACTGGGTAAGAGCAGCCCTACACTCACTCCTACATCTAGTAGTGACAACGATGGCCAGCACCGGCCCATGCCACCCTCAGCTGCACTGCACCAGCCACAGAGGACTGGGCGAAAGCGCCTGTCTCCCAGCACAGCCACCGAGAGACACATGGGACCCTAAGATGTGCCAAGTTAGAGAGCAGAGTGGTGCGCCTGCCCTACTCAATTGGATATATCAAAGCAAGAAGGAGGAGAGAAGGAAAAGAAGAAGCAGAAGAATAAGAAATAACAAGATGGAGCCCAGCAGCATACAAACAACTGAACACAAACACAACCAGCACCATGGTGCCTGAGAGACAGTGGACAACCTCAGTGCACATGAAATAGCAAAGCAGAACAAGTCCAGGAAACGTGGAATTGAATCGAAACGACCTGATAAGGAATTCAAACGAATGATCTTTAGCGACTTCCGATGGATGAAGAGAAGCTCAAATGGGAGACAGAAACATCAAGTAGCACAGAGGCAAAATGCCAGAAAATTTTAAGACGCTGCTACAAGCACAAGCTGACCAAACCAATGAACAATCAGAACCTGTACAGAAACTGCAGATAGACATTCAGAGGAGTGATGCGAAGACCCCAGACACAGACAGGCACTAAAAGGACAAAGGCGTAGCACTGAGTCAATGGATAACAACAAGTGAGACTAAAAAGAACTTCCCTAACATTTATCTGAGGAAACATTCGGAAAAAGAATGCGCACACACAGAATTTTAAAGTACAGAAAAAAAAGTCTAAGGGTTTTTTGTGAGATGCCATCAAGATATCCTTGACAATTTTCTCTGTGTAATCCAGAATGGTAAGACATCCCACCCCACCCCACCCCCCAAAATGCACAGAGAAAATCGTCAAAGATTTCATTCAGGAAAACTTCCCTACTATCATCAAAGATGAGAAGATAGGGATTTCAGAAACTCAACACACCCCAATAGGGAATTATCACATACATATCATCATCATCAAACTTCCCCCAAACCAAAGACACCTGGGGAAAATGAAAAGTCACCCCTCCACCCACATACAGATGATCTTTAACAAAAAGCCAAAACACTGTCAACGAGCAAGAGGGTGTCTCCTTGACAGAGTGCTGGCAAAACATTATATCCATTTGCAGAATGATACAAGGCCCATTTTCACACTATACACAGAAATGAACTTGACATAAATCAAAAGACCTAAATGTAGAACCTAGAACTGTAAAAATCACCCACGGGGGTGGGGGGGAGTACAAACTTAGGACCTGTGATTCATGGCACAAGGACACTATCAAACATAATGAAAAATACACAAAGAGCAGGAGACAAAATAGATGACTGCACATCACCCAAAGATTTCACCAAGAGTCAAAAGAGAACTCCTAGACTGGGGGGAAATTTTGACAATGACATATTGGGCAAGGGGGTACTTTGTAAAAATTATAGAAGACTTCAACTCTTTGGCAAGAAAAAGACAAATGACCCAATTAAAAAATGGGAAGACAATGAACAAATGCTTAAGCCAAAGAAGATGGTGAGGTGGCCGTAAGGATGTGAAGCACTGTATGTGATCAATAGCCATTCAAGAGACTCAAAGCAACAGTGAGGTGTCACCTCACCCAGCATTTATAGCGAAGTTCAAAAACAAGACAGAAAATGCAGATGGGGGAGTGGAGAAACTAGAACCATCATAAGCTGCTAGTTTTGCTGGAAAATGGTGGGATCTCTATTGAAAGGACCGTGGAGCTTCCTCAAAAAGTCGGGAATGGGAATTCCACATGATGCAGCAATCCCACCACAACAAATTCAATGAAGAGCTAGCACTCATTCTACTACAGCAACGCCAGAGTATCAAAAGGTTGGCAAACTCTCAAATTCATTTCATAGTGCTTGCAACATGCCAATGCCAAAACCAAGCAAAACTAATGAAAAGAATGACAAAGATGTCTCAGGAGGATAGATGTCAGGATCGTCAACAAAACCCTAGCCCATGGAATTCAGCAGCATCTTAAAAAACAAAATCACAACCAAGTGGGAGGCTGGGCTTGCAAGGATGGTTCAGCATCAGCGAAATGGTCAACATAATCCATCACACAAATAAAACAGAAAGAACCACATGGCCATGCCATTCAATGCAGATGAATGTCGTTGTCAAAATTCAGCACACACACCTGATAAAGACAAGCAACAAAATAGGAATGGAGACATTGCTCAACATGATGAAGGGCACACAGATACAAAGCAATGACTAACATTACTTGCAACGGTGTCCATTAGGTATTCCCCTTGTGGGCAGGAGCAGATAAGATCTATCCTTTCCCCACTCCCATTCCATAGTGCTGGAAGTCTTACCCAGAGAAGCAAGAGGAAAAAAAAGGAAAATAAAAAGGCATTCAGAACGGCAAACAAGAAGTAATATTCTCCTTATTTGCAGATGAAATGATGAACCTATACATAGAAAATCACTTAAGGCTCAGTAAGAAGATTACTGGAAATAATGGTAAGGTTCTGCAAAGTGGAAAACTACAAAAATCAATTTAATTCCTTTATACCAGAGGCCATTTGGATATTCGTAACATCATTTGTGGGTCATACTGGCCAAACATTTCACGAACTCACCCATAAGGCAGTGTAGGGCTGCTAATAAGGTCAGCAATTCAAAATTACCACCTGAGACGGTCTACTCTCCTGAAAAGTCAGCCTTGTAACTCACTGAGGCAGTTCTACCCTGTCCTTTGAGCTCACTGTGAGTCAGCATTGATTCGATGGCAGTGACAAGGTGATGACTGGAACTTCTCTTAGGTGAGGCCTGCGCTGTTGGCTGGTCATAACGATTTTGAAGACTTTCTCTGGCCCCTGGACTGGAAACTGCCCCACCGCTGCTTTACCCTAACAAGGAGAACTCTGATATCAGGGTATCAGGAAAACAAGACCATGTACAATAGTCATCCAAACGATGAAACAGTCATGAGTAAATCTAACCAGAGAAACTAAACCCTTTTGTAAAAAAAAAAAAAAGCAACACCAACTACTACAAGAACCACAAGAGACTGACAGCAATGAAGCACTACGTAATGCTCACAGGCAGAAAGAGGGACGACCGTTTAGTCCCGTGTCCTTAGCTTCTAACAGGAGGTTCAGGGAGCCTTGGTAGCAGGGTGGGTTAGACATTGGGCTGCTAACTGCAAGATCAGCAGTTCAAATCCCCCTGAGTCTGTGGATAACAGAACTAGTGAGACTAAAGAGAAACTCCATAATATTTATCTGAGGAACCATTCAGCAAAAAAAAAAAAAAAACACCTACACACAAAATTTTTAAAGTATAGGAAAAAAGTCCGAGGATTGTGTGTGTGTGTGTGTGTGATAACATCAAGAACTTCATGACAATTTTCTCTGTGTAATCTAAAACAGGAAGAGATCCCCTCCCAAGATGCACAGAGAAAATCGACAAAGATTCCATTCAGGAAAACTCCCCAACTATCATCAAAGAGGAGAAGATAGGGCGTTCAGAATCCCAAACCCTCCACGGGTGAATGATGAGGCCAACTGCTGCTCTCAAGGGCTAGTCCCAGAAACCCCCTCCTCCCCTGTTCTGTAGGGTCCCTGGGGGTGGAATCAACTCAATGACAACGAGTTTGTTTGGGGAGCTCCAAGCTCGGTGGCTGGAAAAGGTGTGCGGTATGAATAAAGACCAAATGGGTTCAAAGTGCATTTCTAAAAGTTAAAAAGCCAGAAAGGTGTTTGCATAGAAAGAGACGTTCTTTCATGGTTTCCATGGGTGGCCGGGGAAGGGAAGGCACATCTCTAACTACCGGGTACGACACACGTGTTAACTTGTGTGAAGGGGAGGGTAAAACACAACAAAGCAGAACTCAGCAGCAAACAGGGAAGGCGCAGGGTGCCGTACAAGAGTGAATGACTGCGTTAGTCTGGGAGACTAGAGAAACAAAATTCACAGACGCTCATATTGTACAAGAGAGAGTTTTATATAAAGGGTAAATATACAGTAAGAAAGCATCCTAACCCAGTCTAGTCCAAGCCCGTAAGTCCGACATTACCCCATAGGTCCAGCACTGATCTACAAAGTCCTCCTTAATGTCATAAAACATATGCAATGATCCCAAATGCAGGAGGAAAGCTGTTAAGCATGTCAGCCCTGGCAGGAGCCTCCATGTGGCTTCTCCCAGGGTTGCATCAGGGTAGGTCCACGTGGCTTCTCCTCAGGGGTGTCTCACAGGAAGTGAGCCTTGCCAACTGAGGCAAAGAACTAGTGAAGGCAGCTGCACCCTGATCTGACCATCAGGGTGCAAGAGACCAGAGAACCAGAAAGGCGAGGTTCACCAAGCCATTGGTCTCTCCATTCTTCAAACAATCCCACATGTGTTTATTGGCCAGGTTGACACAATAAACCTTAACTAACCCAGTGACCATCCAGGTAAATAAATACTAAGATACACACAACCCTGCAAGAACTATACTTTTGGAGAGGATGTGCAAACATGCAAGTTGAACAAGTTCGGGAAGGCGAATGGGGTAATACTCACAGATATAGAGAGAGAGGTGACAAAGGCCAGGTCTGCATATGGACTGACCTGTGCTGCCAATCTGTGCATGAATATAGTAGAACTGCAGCGTGCAAAGTCATCACCATCCTCGACCATAACCAACATGGAGGGAATGGGTACGGAACCACAGCCTTGGGGAGCATCAAGCTTACTAGCCAAATGTAGGCTGAAGAACTTCCGAGACTATGGCTGGTAGCCAACTTCCAGGCCTTGAGTGGAACTCACCTTCCTGGCTCCACTTGCAGCCAAACAATAGACTGATCTATAAGGGGAAGCATGAACATCGGGGAGCTACAACCTCTCAAGGCTAATAAGTCACTGTAGCATCCAAAAGACAGCCTTTGCTTACTCAAGGACAATGCAGAAGACTTAGGAAGGAGAGGGGGAAGGGATGGAGACAGGAGATGTAGAAGAAGTGAGGCGAGTGATGTTACGTGGTGGGCCTTAAAATCGATGAGGTTGAAACAAAACGTGGCTGAATTGTTGATTGGAAAACTAACTGACTCCGCAAAACCTTCGTCTGGTGCAGAATGAAAAGTTAAAACTCCTCATGATTGTCCCATAGCGGCATGGTTTTCTTTAAATGGACTTTCAATCAACTTACTGTTTGTTTGCTTGTTTGTTTTGGGGGGGAGGAGTGGGGTTCTTTTGATTTCCTTTTTTACCCCTGTATGCTCTGTCACATTTTGGGATATGTTTGAAGTGAAGGTAAAGACACCGCTCCTTCCCACACCTAGCCAGCCTCTGTGGCTATTGAAAGATCTACTTGTTGCCCTGGCGTCGGTTCTGACCCAGAGTGACACTGCACAGCAAGACAAAGCACGCTGCTGTCATCCTTGACATTGCTGTTAGGTTTAAGCCCCTTGTTGCAGCCCCCATGCCCATCCGTCTCATGGAGGACCTTCCTGTTTTCCCCTGGCCCCCTACTGTCCCAAGCCTGATGCCCTTCTCCAGGGACTCACTCCTCTCTCTTGACAAAAAACCTGCTGGTGCCTTACCGCTGTTTCTGGATTGTGTCGCTACCTGTATTTGCGTGGGTTGCCTTTAACGCTTGCAAGCCATCCAGTCTCTTACCCTGCCTGCTTCTCTTTTTGCCCACCTCCCTCTGATTGTTTTTTTGCCTTTCACCTCATCCCAGTTAACACTTGTTGTGTTCATCTGGGTGGACTAGAGAAACAAAGTCAGGGAGACCCATAGATGTATAGGAAAGCGCTTGATATCAAAGAGTAATTACATGTTTCAAAAAATCCCGGCCTAGCCCAAATCAAGTCCTTAAGTCTGATATTAGCCCCTATGTCTGATACCTGTCTATAACTTCCCCTTCAGACTCATGCAACACATGCAATGATGCCGAGTGCTGGAAGATCACAGGCCAGGGGGCGGGAAGTCTTGTGGATCCAGTGGTGGTGGAAACATCTCAGGGTTGACATGGGTCTCCACGTGGCTCCTCCAGCTCTAGGGTTCTGGCTCCATTAGCACAGCTCCATGTGATTTGTCAACAGAAATGTCAAGCAGAGAGCGAGAGAGTGTGTCCCACCTTCAGGGAGGAAGACAGGGGTTCCCAGAATCCTCAGGAGAAGGTCATTGGCTATGACCTGCTTGGCAGGCTAGACACCAGCCCTTTGCTCAAGTTGGCAGGGTGTGATGTCACAGCTGCACTTGTCTAGCCTCTCTCTGTCCTGTGACTTAGCCTCCTTCTCCCCTCCCATTCCCGGGAACCATCAAAAGATGTTGTTGATGAAAACCTTTTCTTGACATTTGACAATTGTGTTTAAGAAACAACAAATTCTACTCCAAGCTGATATGTCACCTGCTTCTCCATTGTTTCCTCTGAAGCTCTGGGTTCCAGAATTGTCATCCATGTCAGCTTTGTTGGGTCTCTCATGTCTTTGTCGTAGAATATATGTAGTTACAGAGATACGTGATATGTTGGCCTCATCCTCCCACCTTTCCCAACCAATTCAATAGTCTACAGCTTTGCACGAGGTGCCGTGGCAGGGTCATGGAAATATACGTTGCACCCATCGACTGCTCTCTTCCTGCTCTGCATGGATGAGGAAGCTGGTGTAATTAAAATACTGTTCAGATGTAATATTTTGAGACTGACTTTGGAAATATGTCCTAAATGCATGCCAAGATTCTAAAAATCCCAGAGAACAAAGAAAATATATGTATGTTGTTTTTAATTGGCTTTGCACTGGGTGAAGAGATAGATGGTCACATGGGGAGAGGGGAAGGCTGTAGATTTGACTCCTGGCGGAGTGTGGCCTCCTGAGTCTGTGACCCAACTCTGTCACATACGGCTAGGTAACTTCACAGCAGCTGTCGGGGCATGGCAGGTGAACTCACAGACTGGCCAATCAGGTTAGCTCAGAACCTACTAAGTGTCCAGCCTGTTATACAATAGCGTAGAACTCGGTGTTGTCTATCCCTGAGACAGCAATGGTGGTTTTCCTGAGAGCTGGCAAAGCGGTGGTGGTATTGGTGGGCATTCTGGTAGAGTTTGTGAGCCACTTGGGGATCTTGTTAAAATGCGGCTTCTGATTCAGTATATCTGGGGGTGGGGAAAAAAAATCAATTCTCAGCAGGAGGTTAAACTGGAATGAGCCTGTATGAAACACCCCCCACCCCCCCCAAACAACTCCAACCATCCATCCTCCATGTTCCTCTGTGTCTGGAAGTTGTGATGCTTCTGGGCCAAGCATGGAGGCCAGGGTGTTATGGGGCAGGGGAAGGCAAGTCTTCACTCTTGGTTGATATTTCTTACACCAACCGTCTGGTCCACAGGTTCCCCCCACCGCCTTTGCAGAAAAAGAAAAAAAAAATTCAGCACCCCCCCCCCCTCTCTCTCTGCTCATATGGTGCCCTTGGCTTGTCCGAGGCCCGCCCCCTCCACCTGGGGTGGGGGGGCCATCGCAGCCACTTTCGTGACACTGGTCTATTGGCTTTCCTTGGAGGCTCCTCCCCAGGGGGAGGCCTGTGGTCTGGCCAGTTCGGTGTGACAGAGACACCATTCCTTCACCGCCTCCTCCCCGCTCAGAGCCCTGGTGGCAGAGTTAGACTGTACACAGTGTCAGGAACTTGACCTCCAGGAGGAAGATGAGGCTTCCTCCCTCCTGGTGGCCTCGTGGTTATGCGTCGGGCTCAAGGTTGGCTGTTGGCAACCACCCAGTCCTCCGAGGGAGGAAGAGGGGGCCGTCTACTCCTGTCAAGAGTTCCAGTCCCGGCCTGTCCTAGAGGGTCACTCCGAGTCCAAATTGACCCAGTGGCAGTGAGTGAGAGGCGCTTTAGGAACAGATGACTGACGACCCGCTTTTGAAAAACTAGTCACTGAAAAAAATCACGCACGTGTGCACGCACACACAACACACACACACACACACACACACACACACACGAGGTCTCCATGAATCAGAATGGACTTGGAGGCAGTGAACGGGACTGCTCCACAGTGTGGACCCTATTCTAGAAGAGCATAGGCGTCTACTACATCGTGACAAATTGGCATCTCTGGGACAGCCACCGGCCAGCAGAACCAGAACCAAACCAGCAGCGAGCTGACCGTTAGGTTAGTACTGGATGCTGCCCTCCCCGAATGGGTAGAGTCTCCCCATTTGTTCCTCCAGTTATATGAGGTCCCCTTGACCTTCTTGGGTCCCTGCGGGCATTTGAGGCTGAGACCCTGGCTCCCTAGAAAGACCACGACGACCTCGGACCTGTCTTCTACACTGCAAAACCGTGGGAGACTGATCTTGGGGAAGAGAGAAACATGGGAGATCAAACCCAAAGTCACTGCCGGCTCAGAGAGACTCCCAAGGACAGGGTAGATCCGCCCCGTGCATGTCTGAAACTCACTCTTTTGTTTTGGGGGAGGGACATCACTGCCCTCTGGTGGTGGGAGTAGGAAGCCCAGCCTTTTGCTCTTGTGGAGCTGGAATTGAACCTCCATCCCAGTGGGCCACAGTCCCGCGCACAACCACTACGCCACCGGAGCTCAGCCCCCGAAAACTCACTCTTGATGAGACTAGAAAGAGCAATCTTTCTGTGAGAAGCAGCGGATGGTTTCAAGCTGCTCACCTGGCAGCCAATAGCCCAGTGCGTAACCAATCGCCAAGCACAGGTTGAGTGCTTCCAGAACTGGTCCCGGAGCCTTTGGGAGGCTCATCTGAAGCCACTGGGAAGCCCAGCCACCGCTTACCCCTGGAGCTGCCCTCTGCTTTCTGTTCACACCTGACACCCACCCCTCGTCTCCACATTAGGCTGTGTATCAACAGGAGTTACACTTGAAGTCCTTGGGTGGCCACCAAGCTCTGGGTCAATAATTTATGCTCACGCTTCCATCACCCTACTGACCTCCTTCCTGGTATTGTGCAGGGGCTACTGGACACCGGAGATTAAATTGCCCCTGGAGTGGCAGGTGCAGTGACCGTGTTTACTCAGAGAGATGGGTGGAGGGGACTCAGACCAGCGCACTCCTGAGTCACAGTGGGAAATAAAACCACAACTTTTGTTTTAGACTCGGTAGCATGGAGCGATGACACCAAGAGTTGACCTCATTCTGAATGCCTTCCCCTCCCAAGCCCCCGCACTCCAAACTCACTGCCCTCGATTCTGACTCACGATGACTAGAAAGGACAGAGTAGAACTTTCCCGGTGGTTTTCCAAGATTGTAACTGTTCCTGGGCCATAGAGTGCCTCATCTGTCTCCCCCGGAGTGGTGGGCAGTTTTGAACTGCTAACCTCGAGCTATGCCATGGGGCCTCCTCAAAAGCCTCCAAACTAAAACAAAAAACCACCAAACTCACTGCCCAAAATGGATGCCGACTCCTAATGACCCGACAGGACTGATGGGGCATAACTCATGACCATTTGAAACCCAGTCCTGACCCCCAGGATGGTGACCTCCATCAAAGATGGACCCAGGCAAGCCCCTTAGAGGAGCTGTCCCTCCCTGAGCTGGCTGGAAAGGGTGGAAGTAGACCACTTTCCAATGCTCGCTGCCTGAGGGCAAGATTATCTGCATGCTTGGTTAAGGACCAGGAAGAATTCAATAGTAGCTTGATCTGCTTAGGGACCCTGCTAGTGGATTTGGGGCTGTCACTGCCAGCATAGCCCTTTGCAAACGAGGGTGTTCACAATGTATGCTCTCACACCGTTTATTGCCCTCGGTCAGGTTCTAGCGCCGCCCCCCACCCCCACACCCCCGCCCCCCGGTTTAGTGGAGGAGCTCTGGTGATGTACTGGTTACTCATTGGGCTGCAAGCCGAAAGGTCAGCAGTTCAAAACCACCAGCCACCCCGAGGGAAAAAGACGAGACTCTCAACTTCCATGAAGAGTTGCAGTCTCAGAAACCCACTGGAGCAGTTCCACCTTGTCCTAGAGCAGCGGTTCTCAGCCTGTGGGTCAAATGACCCTTTCACAGGGGTCTCCCCCCATTCAGGACAGTAGCAAAATGTCCGTGATGAAGTGGCAACAGGAATAATTTTATGGTTTGGGGTGGGGTAGGGTCACCATGACGTGAAGCACTGTGTGAAAGGGGTAGGAAGGTTGAGAACCGCTGTCCCGCAGGATCCTGGTGTGTCGCCAACGACTCGGAAGTGAATGTGTGCAGTTCCGTGGCTTTGTGTGGCAGGCACAGGCCTTTTGTTCTGCTCCTCCCCGGTGCCCGTGCTATGATGGAGGTGCGGTGGGCTCCAGGGCTTCCTTCCCAGCCTCACTGTCTGCCTACTCAGCGCATGTGGCTGGGTGTACCTCTTCCTTCTCCTTGCCGAGTTTCAGTGTTGGGAGTCCTGGTGGTGTCGGGGTGACGCTTTGGGCGGTGATGCCCATGCTTGGCAGCTCCTTGGGAGACGGCCTGGGCTTCTAGTCCTGTAAACAGTTACAGACTTTAGAAACCCCCAGGGGTCGCTGTGAGTCAGCATTGCAGTGAGAGGGCCTCAGCATCTGGTCTGTATAATGAAACTCCGCCCCCCCCCCGCCCCCGCCACTTGCCAGAAGGGCTTAAACAAGGGGCTGGGGTAACCCACGAAAAGCAACTGCCTGCTAGCCAAGGGCAGAAACCCTCTTACCATGGCTTCCCCCACAAGGCTACAAAGAAAACCTGGCCAGAGGTAACTGCTTCTTGGGCCATTGATCCTCCCAAAGCATAGCCTCAGAAAACTCCCCTCCACATCCCCCCCTCTCATTCCACCCTAAGGGTCTGCTGGTTGGACTTCTCAGTTCCCACAGCGCTGACCCTGGACATTGATGAATTTGGGTGAAAATTCCGAAACTGCTTGAAAGAGAGCAGGGCTTTCTCTTTTGAAACCGGAAAATCAACAATACCCACACAACTCCCGCGGGCTTTGGAAAGGAAGTTTATTTTGGCTCACCAACCTTCAGTTCCACAAGTAGATGATTGCAGGTGTGGCTTGATCCAGGCTCAAACGGGGGCCACCAGACAGCTGTGTCTGCTGTTCTTCTCCTCCCTGAGATTCTGGCTCTCGGGATGGTTTCAAGGTGGCCTCAATGACCCTGGCTCACTTTGCCGACACCCCTGACCCCACACGAAGCTAGAAGCTTGCTCTCTTTCTTGACCAGAGGCTCAGTGGTTCTCTCAGGTGACCTGCCTCACCCTGAGCCAGTCCACCATGCTGGGAGATGGAGAATGGGCTGTGGGATGACTTGGGGGCGTCAGGACCCCCGCGGAGGCCCAATCTTGTTGTCTAGAGTGGATGTGACTTTACGAAAGAGAGCTGGTGAATGGCTGCGGAGGCATAAAAAGAGGCCCAGGAGCAGTCGCTGAGACCCCAGCACCTCCACCTCCCTGAGACAAAGGTGGCACCTTCTCTCCCCAGAAGCCAAGCAGAGCCTGCAGGATTGAATCTCCCCTTCTGTCTTCCCTCTGTTTTCTCTCTGTGTGTCTCTCTTCCCACCCCCTCCATTTTTCTCTTCCCTCTTCTGTCTTCTCTCTCTCTTCTCTCTCTCTCTTCTCTCTCTCCTCTTCCCCTCCCCTCCCTTCTCGTTACCAGTGCCAGGGTGCCCGAAAAGAACAAGGTTGGATTCAGAGTGATGAATTGGGGCAAGATTGACTCAGCACTGAACTTTGCCTGGAAGACGTAGCTATTTCAGGCTCGAGCCAGGCCCAGATTTAGCAGCACACCCGATTGGTTAGAGTGCGTGGCTCAGAAGGTCGCCAGTACCAAGAAGGAGCAGAAGTGATGGCCTGGAGGCACAGCTCCTGGGTCCTGGGCAGATCCTGCCACCTAGGAACTGGTATCTCTCGGTCAGTTGCCTAGTACCCACCCTGGGCCTTTCCTTCCATGTCACCCCCTACCTCCCACCCCCAACACACACACACACACACACACACACACACTGTCCTCTCCTCTGATCTCCTCTGACGTAGGCATTTCCCAGTTCTTCCACCATTGAATGACTTTGGGCAACATTCTCAACCCCGCTGTGCCTCCATTTCCCATCTGTCAATGGGGATGAGGTGAGGGTTGAGCCGCATAGGGTTGTTGTCACAGCTACGCTGGAGAATCCATGCAGAGATTCCCTGAGTGGTGCTAAAAGTTCTCCCCCTTGGCCTAGAAGTTCGAGTCCACCCAGAGGCTCCTGAGAAGAAAGGCCTGTTGGGGTCCCCCTGAAAATCCATTGCAAATCTGTGGCCAGGCGTTCTACTCTGACACAGAGGGTCTCCCCAAGTCAGGGTTCCCTGGGCCATGGGTGTAAATCTCTTAGGACAAACAAGTTTGAGCTCAGTAAACAGTACCTTAAAATAAGTCGGATTCCAAAGTCCAGATGGACGCCGGGAACACAAAGCTAGTGCCATCAAGCACCCAGGTGGAGAGGAGATGAAGTCACAGCCACGGTTTCTTCTCCCTCACCAGGTAACCTCCGCAGGGCTGCAGGTGTGTATTGATTGTCCTCACCTGTGCAGCGGGAGAGGGTGCTGCATCTGCTTCTAGATAGTTCCAAAGGCGGCATTTTCTAGGTGCTGCCGAGAGCCCCGAATCGTACGATGGGGTTGTCTACGGGCCATGGCATCAATGTTGAGTCCCCTCCGGTTCAGGGTGGGCTTTTTCAGCATGCTAGACCTAAACCCTGGCCACCCTGCCGCCACCCGCGTGGGCATTGATATGTTCCAGTTCGTGGTCAATAGTTCACCGTGTCCATCCTTCTCATTGACGGTGCCCTTCGCCTCCCCCCAGTGCTCTGTGTTTCCAACCCGGATAGCCTTTGTGTGCGGTTGTCAGATACAGCTGGGTCAGTTCCAACCAGAGAGAAACACCACCTGGGCCTGCGCCATCCCCACACTTGGTCTGGCCCACGGTTGCAGCCCCGGTGTCCATCCATCTCGAGGGACTTCCTCTTTTGTGCTGCTTTCAATTTGACTGAGCAGGATGCCCTTCCTCCGGGGACCGGTCTTCCTGCAGAACAAGCCCCAAGCATGTGAGACGAAGTCTCGCCATCCTCGCTTCTCAGGAGCTGTACCTTTTCCAACACGGATGTCTTTGTTCTTCTGGCAGCATTTCCATATCTGTTGCCCACATGGTGGTTCAGGTGAATCAATGCCTCTTCCATACACTCTCTCCAACTTTCACGTGCCTCTGAAGTGACTGAAAGCACCACAGCCTGGGGTTTTGTCCTCAGAGCAGCATCTTTGTTCTCTAACACCTGAGAAGAGGGCTTCGCAGCAGATTTGCTCAATGGCTGCTTTCGTAAACAGTGATGATGGATCCAAGGAAAACTTGGACAACTTCAAGCTTTTCCCTGTTCATCTAGATGATGCCTTTGAGGCAGGTTGTGTTAGTCTGGGTGCATGAGAGAAACAAACTCCAAGACACCCAGATGAGTATAAGAAAGAGCTTTATATACAAGAGCAATTTTATATTGAGAAAATATGCCAGCCCAGTCCGGATCAAGTTCATAAGTCTGATATTAGCCCATATGTCTGACGCCAGTACCTAAATTCCTCTCCAGATTCACACAACACATGCAATGATGCCAAATGCAGAAAGATCACAGGCCAGTGAGTCGGAAATCTTGTGGCTCCAGTGGTGGTGGAAGCATCTCACTATTGCATTGTTGTGCATGATGTGGCAGTCATACACTCCGGTGCCAGTTTGATTAAGAGTGTAGGGATGGAGTCTAGCCTGTCAATCTGGAGATAACCAATGAGAGCTCTGTGTGGGCACGGTTTTCTCTGAGAGTTCTGGGAAATCTCATGATATCTCCCCCCGTGGAGATGAGAGACCATCAACTTAGTCCTGGGTAGACACTCTACTGACAAGACAAGATGGCAGCATGCTGATAGACCCTGAATTCTGGAGGAGCCAGGGGAGAAGCCACATGGGCTTACCCTGATGGAACCAGACTTCTGGGACTGGAGAAGCCATGTGGAGACTCGTGCCAGTGCTGCAATGCTTAAGAAGCTACAGAGAAGCCCTCCCAGTACTGAGATGCTTCTACCACCACTGGACACACAAGACTCTACATCCACTGGCCTGTGATTGTCCTGGCATCATTGCATGTGCTTCATGAGTCCAGAGAGGAGTTATGGGTTGGTATTGGACATATGGGGTAATTTGGACTTATGGACTTGGACTGAACTGGGTTGGGATGCTTTCTCAATGTTCCATTCCTCTTGTATATAGACCTCTCCCTTATATACATATGCATGTCTATGAATTTATTTCTCTAGTCTACCCGGACTCACACAGTAAGTTCTATGGGGCCAGGGACCGGGGAAGGAAGAAGGCAGAGAGTGGCTACTGGCCTGGCTGGAGGAAGGCTAGCCAGGAACATTCCTTCTTCTTTTCACCCCTAGGCTGACCTGCTGTGACTGTAGAAGAGCCTGGTTGGCAGGGGTGCAAAGAGATAAATAAATAGAGTGCCCCAAATAAGATCCTCTCTGTCTGAGTAGCACATGAAAGACCCGAAGCAAGTTATTTAACTTGGCAGCTTCCCTAACGGGTGTCCGAGAAACAGGGGATGGAGTCTCTTGTGCTGGGAAGGAGAAAATGAACCTGACAGAAGCTCTGGGAGGTGATGGAATTTTTCTCTGCTCAAATGTAACCTCAGAGGTGTGTGGTGGCTGGCAGTGTTGGGGGCTAAATGAAATCATCGTGTGTGTGTGTGTGTGTTGTTGTTGTTGTTGCTGGTGTGTGTGTGTGTGTGTGTGTGTGTGTGTTGTTGCTGTTGGTAGGTGCCATGCCATGGAATCAGTCCGACCCATCGCCCATCATGACCCGACACACAGCAGAAGGGAACACTGCCCAGTTCTCCACCATCCTGACACTTTTGCTTGGGTCTATTGTTTCAGCCGTTGTGTCGATCCGTTCCTGGAGGGCCTTCCTCTCTTTCACTGCTCCTCAACTTTACCAACTGAGAGGTGTGTTGTGGCGTGGTCTATACTTTGTTGCTCAGCGAAGTGAGGCAGTTTGCTCAAGGTAGGCTCAGTTTTCTCTGTGTCAGCGCAAAGCTTTGCCACACACACTGGGGGCAGGCATGTGATGATGATGATGATGATGATGATGATGATGATGGAGACAACCTTGATACTGATAGCAGTGGTGGTGATGATGTTGGAGGTCAGCATGATAAATGATATCCATGGTGATGGGGGTGTGGAGGACCACAATGATGATGTTGATGAAAGATCAGCTTGATAAAGAAATAAGTGGTGGTGGCAGTGATGATGTGGAAGACAACGGTAATAATGGTATCGATGATGATGATGATGGCGACACAAAGGCTGGGGGGAGGGTTGATGATGATAGAAATGACAATAACGATGATGATAATGGTGATGAAAACAGTACACACTCTATGCCCTGCAGAGTTCCAAGTGCTTTCATTTAATCTGCCGACTTCTGTGATCTTTACAACGCCCCTGCGAGACAGGGCCTGTCATCAGCAAAGCCACCCTTTGCAAGTTATCTGATCCTGGACAGGGTATTTCTTTCCCTGTGCCTCTGTGTTCCCATCTATAAAGTGGGCATACAGTGAGCCCAGAGCTGTCCACATTCAGGAAAAGGATGACATGATATAAATTACCAAGGTGATTCTTTCTCTAATCATTTTATTGGGGGCTCTTACAACTCATCACCATCCATCCATCCATTGTGTCACGCACATTTGTACATGTGTTGCCAACATCGTTTCCAAAACATTTTCTTTCCACTTGAGCCTGTGGTATCCGCTCCTCCTTTCCCCCTCCCCCTCTTCCCCCCTTCCCTCCTGAATAATTTAGAAATTATTTTTCTTATGTGTTACACTGATCGCTCTCTCCTTTCACTTTTCTGTTGTTTGTCCGCCTGGGGTGGGGTGTGGGGTGTAGGTTATAGTTTGATCATTGTGATCAGTTTTCCCTTTCTCCCCTCACCTTCCCCCTACCCTCCTGGTATTGATGCTTTCATTATTGGTCCTGAAGGGGTTCTCTATCCTGGATCCCCTGTGTTTATACTTCTTATCTGTACCTGTGTCCTTGCTCTGGTCTAGCCTGATTTGTAATATAGAACTGGGGTAATAATAATAGGCGGGGGTAGTTCTCATTAAAGAACTACTGGAAAATTGTCTGTTTTGTCAGTGCTATACGACACCCTAACTGGCTCGTCTCTTTCTTGTGACCTTTCTGTGAGGGGATGTCCAATTGTCTACAGTTGGACTGTGGGTGCCCATTCCACTTTCCCCCTCATTCACAGCCACATGATTTTTTGTTCTAGGTCTTTGATGCCTGATGGGTGATCCAGTGACACTGCATGATCACACAGGCTGGTATGCTTTTTCCATGTGTACTTGTTGATTCTCAGCTAGATGGCCGCTTGGTTTATCTTCAAACCTTTAAGATCCCAGATGCTATATTCTTTGATAGCCAGCCACCATCAGCTTTCTTCACCACGTTTGCTTCTGCACCCATTTTGTCTTCAGTGATTGTTTCAGGAAGGTGAGCGTCATGGAATGCTGGGTTATTAGAACAAAGCGTTCTTGCGTTGAGGGAGTACTTGAGTAGCGGCCCAATATCCATCTGCTACCTTAATGCTTAATATACAAATACATGCACATAGATCTATTTCCCCATTGTCATATATAAATGTGTTTACATTTGCACATGCCTGTATTTAGACCTCTATAAATGTCCTTTGCCTCCTAGTTCTTTCCTCTATTTCCTTTGGCTCTCCTCTTCCCCACTATCATATTCAACCTTCTTTCGGCTTTCATTAATACCTCGCGGGTACATTGCACTTGATCAAGCCCAAACAGGCTTCCTACACCATCCTCGCTGTTGATTTTAAATCACTTGTTGTTCCCTTGTCTCTGGGTTTGTTGAGGGTGGGGGTGTTACAGCTTCTTAAAACAATCCACATATCAATTGCCTCAGTCACATTTGTGCATATGTTGGCGTCATCATTTTCAAAGCAGTTCCTTTCTACTTGAGCTCGTGGTATCAATAACTCTTCCCCCCCCCCCTTGATGAACCCTTGATAAATTATAAATTATTATTATTTTCATATATTACACCATTCACTGTCTCGCTTCACCCACCTTTCTATTATTCATCCCCATCGGGGAAGGCAAGGCAGTTAATATGTCGATCATTGCGATCGGTTCCCTGATAAAGGTGACTCTTATAGATCTGCGTTCAATCTTCCTGTTGACTCTGGGGGGAAAAAGCTATTCTTATGACTCTGATTTTACAGAGTGATAAGCAGAGGCTTCTCCAATGAGGAGCGACCTGGCTGGAGTTCAAGTTAGTGCCCGCCGACTTGAACATATGGTTAGTCATCTTCTAATGCACACAAGTACCCCAACTAAGACTGGGCTTTAAGGTCCACAGAAGTCTGGGTTGGCCCTAGAACAAGGCAGGCTCAGGAGAACCCTGAGCCAGTGACCTCAGAGTTGCTCACTGGTTGGCTAAGACTTAAAGGATCTGGGACTCCTGTGCTTGGGGAATGAATCACTTGGTAATGGGACTAGTAATGGGACTATTCTGACTGCCTCAGCTCAGCTCCCGAGTCCGGAGGTCCGAGAATGACTGCTGGATACTTTAACCTCTAAAGCATCTAGACACTTCTTCCAGCTTCGCAAGACCCAGGGTTCTCAAGCTACAATGTCCACTGAGGGGGCCGCTGGCCACACGAGGCTTTTGAACCCTGGAACTGTGCCCCACCTATAAGAGTCATTGCTGTTGATGATCAGAATCTGGGGTGCTTTCAAGAACCCCTGATGGCATCACGATTACCAGTTAGGGCTGCTAATCTCAGGGTCGGCGGTTCAAGAGCACGAGGCTGTCTGCTCCTGTAGGGAGAGACAGTTTGAGAAGCCCACAGGGGCGGTTCTGCCCTGTCCTGCGGAGTCGCTGAGAGTCAAGTCAGCACCAGCTCCATGGCAGGGAGTGGGTTCTGGGTGAGCCATAACGGGCTTGAGCACTGGGTCAGTTCCATTCCAACCAAGATCCCCATAGAAGGCCTGGTAGGGTCTCTGGAAACCCTCAGAGGTTTGCCTGTAGGAAGGGCTGCTGAGAACCTGGGAATGAATATGTGAGGGGAAGGAAGCAGGACTGGGGTCTCTCCATTACCTTACCGAGGAAAGGATGACCAGAGAGGCTAGGCACCTTGCCCAAGGTCACACATGCAGTTAAGTAGACAGCAGAACCCACAGAAGGATAGAGTCGGGAATTGAAGCCAGGCCATCTCCTTGCTATGTGGAGCATGTCGTTATGCCCAGTGACCACAGCCACGAATACCTAAAGCACCGTGAACTGCTAAAAGGACGGACCAATCGGTCTTGGAAGGAGTACAGCCGGAGCGCTCCTTAGAGGCCAGGATGGCCAGACTCCGCCTCACCTGCTTTGGACATGTTGCCAGGAGAGACCAGGCCCTGGAGAAGGACACCCTGCCTGGTAAGAGACAGGGGCAGTGAAAGAGAGGAAGGCCCCTCAGGGAGCTGGATGGACACAGAGGCTGTGACAGCGGGCTCAGGCCTGAGAACAATTGTCAGGATGGCACAGGGCCCCGTTCTGCTCTGCCAGGGTCGCGATGGCTTAGAATTGACTTGCGGGCCCTTCAGGACAATAACAACAGGACCCAAACCCAAACCCAAACCCAAACTCTGCTGTCGAGGGAGTCCTGAGATGCAGCGACCCCCATCAGCACAGCAGACTCACATGATCACAAGGCTTAGCGTTACCCAGCTGTCAAGGACAGGACAGACCTTGGGCTTGAACATGAGGATGAGGAAGGACCAGGAAACCGCTCCACCTGCTGTGCTGGGAGCCACGACGGACCCCAGGCACCTAACAAGTATCCACGAAGGCGAAGAGGCGAAACCAGAGATGCAAACTCATCTGTCTTGGGTCACACAACTAGAAAGAAACAGAGGCCGGTTTCCATGCCAGCACCAGAGTCTTTGGCCAGCTGGGAGTAGCCACAGAGCTCTGAAGTGGCCCTCCCAGGCTCTGGGCTGTGAGAAAGGCTGACCAGAGATCAGCTGGGCCCTTCCCGTCTGCTTCTGCTCTGGGAATGCTTGCAAATGACTGTTTTCGGTTGAGAAGAGGCTTGAAGGAGCTCTTCAGAAACTCAGCGGGAGCCGGAGACGCCCTTGAATTAATGCTGACAGGCGGAACCTTCCTGGGAAGGCCCCCCTCCTCCCCCTAGGCCCTGTCCCTCAGCCAGGCCTGAAGAGACAGCTCAGGCCCTTGTGGCTCACTCAAGTACCACCTGTAAGATTGGACAGCCAGGTCACAGCCCATCCTCTTGGTTTCAGTGTGGGCCAATGCACTGACCATGAGGGTGTCTCTGGGGTAAGGCTCAAGAAGTTGGCTCTGCAGTTTCTGAGGCATTGACATCATACACGCCCTGCTGCGGTGACTGGTGTGAGGGAGCCCCTTCCCTTGGGGCCTGGCATCGATCTGCACCCACGGTAGCCTGAGGGCAGAAGATCATGGGCGGGGCAGGGAAGCTGACTCCCTACTCCGTAAATGTAGGAATGTGTGTGTCAGTGTGTCAGTGTGTCACTGTGTGTGCGAAAAACACGTCTGCACAGACGCGTGAGTGTGGAAGGTTGCGTTTGTGAGTATGTAAGAGTGCAGTTATGTGTATGAGTATTGATTTGTGTGTGTGTGTGTGTGTGTGTGTGTGTAGGTTGATGGGGTTGTGTGTGGGTACTTGAGCGTGTATGTGAAATCTCTGGGACTTGCATGCCCTCCGTTTACTGATCTGGTGCAAACTCATCCCTGTCTCCAATTTGTTGTTCCTTGTAATTCATAGTGGCCTTGTGTACAACAGGGAGAAATACCGCCCTGCCCGGCCCCGGCCATCCTCACTGTTGTTGGTATGTTTCAGTCCATGGGGGCAGCCGGTGTGTCCATCCATCTCCTTGAAGGTCTTCCCTTTTCGCTGCCCCTTGACTTTACCAAGCTTGGTGTCCTTCCCCAGGGCCTGACTTCTCCTGACAACGTGTCCAAAGGTGGAAAAAACCTTGGCTGGGGTGGGTTGGAATTGCTTGGTCCTCCAAGTGACATCCTTGCTCAGCAGCACTTTAAAGCCTTTCAGCACTCGCATGCTATGACTGACCACAAGGTGGGGAGTTTGGCAGGAGACACAGGACGCTGCAAACCTTCCTGAAGGTTTCACAGAAGCCAATTGCCAGGCTTTTCTTCCTACTGTCACAGGGTGGGTTCAGACTCATGTCCTTTAGGTTAACAGTGGAGGGCCACCCATATGTACCACCCAGGGGCCCTCGGCCAACCCCAAGTGGCACAGCCTCTGGGATGAAGGACCGACACAATGGCCGCTCCCTTGAAAAAGGACGTGGCCATTTGCTCTTGTAGAGATGGCAGCCGAGAAAGCTCTGTGGGGTAGCCCGGGCTTTGTCACCTTGGGGACACTCTTCATTAGACAGTACCCCAAAGAGCAGCAGCAAAGAGATCCCAGGCTTTCCTGGGCCCCGATGAAACCTTTGCCTGTAGTCCACGGCCAGTGACGCCGCTTCTCCCATCAGCGGCTTCCAGCCAGACCAGTCAACCTCGCATTTCATAGCAGGGAGGCAAGGCAAATGTGGAAACAAAACCCTCTGCAAATGTGTTTTCGGTAAACACCGCAGGGGGTGGGGGTGGAGTGACTGCCTATGGAGAGAGAACTCTGTGACTGGGAGGACTTGGTGCAAAAAATAACCTGGGAATGTTCTGGCTCCCTGGAGCAGATCAGGCCATGTGCTGCGGTCATGTGGAAGTCCAGGTGCTCAGGGGGCTCCAGCCGGCACTTCCTGCCAGGTGGACACCTTAGGGGTCCGGTGTAAGACTCCGGAGCAGGTGCTGCTTCTCTTGGAAGCATTGCTCTTTCTGGGAGGCAGGCAAGCAACACAGCAGGAAAAGCAAAGTGGCTTAGGAAAACAAAAAAAATGAGTGGAGGATGTTATCTTCAGTAAAATCCACCTGTCCTGACTCCCCTGCATGCAAGTTCTAGCGAATGCATACAGCTGTGTGGGTCTCTGGGTAACTGATGCTTTGCCCTTGACTACTAACCTGAAGGACATCAGTCTGAATTCACCTCGTGAGGAAACCCCGGTGGAGAAGTGGTTCCTTGTTGGACTGCTAACTGTAAGGCCAGCAGTTCAAAACCAGCAGCCACTCTGTGGGAGGAAGGTGGGGCTCTTTAATCCCATAAAGAGTTACAGTCACAAAACTGTACAGGGACAGTCCTGCCCTGCCTGATGGGATCACTATGAGTCGGCATGGACCGATGGCATCAAGTTCACTTTGGGTGTAGTGACAGACAGTGACAGGGCTGCTGAGAACAAGATCAGCAGTTTGAAACCACCAGCCGCCCTGGAGGCCAAAGATGAGGCGTTCTACGTCTGTGAAGAGCAAGTCTCGGAAGTCCCCAGGGAGCAGTTTTACTTTCTCCTGTACCATTGCCGGGAGTCAGAATCACCTCTGTGGCAGGAGGTTTGATTTTGAGTGCTTGGGTGACCTGTCGGAAGAAAAGCCTGGCTATCTATCTGTTTCTGAAAATCCTCACAGGGGCAGACAGTCTCATCTTTGACCTTCCAAATAGCTAATGGGTTTGAACCCCCAACCCCGCAGTCAGCCACCTTACCCTTCACCTACCACACCGCCAAGGCTTCTTCCATACACAGTAAAGCCGAGAGCACGCTGCTCTAGAACACACCAGGGCCGCTGTGAATCAGAAAAGTCCGGGCAGCCAGAGGGGGCACCGTTCTTCCTCCACCCTCCACCCACTTCACCAGTGCTGACACCAGCCCTCCCTCCCACAGCGTGTCCTGCTGCTCCGCTGGGTTCAAGAGACGAGGAACTGTATTCCAAATGTTTCTGATACTGAATTGTCACTTGCTAACCCTACTGTGGTGCTTATTGTCTCTGAGTTCTGTGTGGCCTTTGCAATGAATTCTGGAGCCCAGAAGAGAGGCACAGCATGCTGTGGGAGGGAGGGCTGGTGTCAGAACTGGAAAGAAGGTTGAAGGCAGGAGACATATCAGTCCCTGTGTACAGCCATTGACTTTGGGCTGATGCCTCTCCCACCCCCTCCCCCTTATAAAGTAGGAGGAAGTCTGATGCAACCCCAGACTTTTTTTTTCTCCCCCACATCCTACTGAATTCACAGTCTAGGCAAAAAGCTAAGTTCAAACCAGCCTCAGTCAAACCTGTATGGATTCATGGTTATAGCTCTGCCCGCCCTCCCACACCTGTTAAAGGTGTTTGTTGAATGAATGCAAGAGGAGACAGTCATTTGAATATGGGAGTCACTAGAAGCCAGAAGAAATGTTAAGGTGCTTTGATTTTGTTAGGAACTCTGGTGGCGTGGTGGGTTACAGGCTGGGCCGCTAACTTCAAGGTTAGCCGTTTGATACCACCCATCACTCTGTGGGAGAAAGATGAGGCTCCCTTCTCCGTCCGTTAAGAGTCGCAGTCTCGATACCCACAGGGGTGTTTAACTCCACGGAGTTGCCCTAAATCAGCATCCGAATCGAGGTTTGGGATCCGGGGTCCTGATTTTTGTTGTATGGCTTTGCCTTCCAAAGGAGGAATGAGAAACATGGAGGAAAATCCCCTGATCCCAGGCGACAGGGACACAGAATGTGCTGGCAGGTGGATCGGAACAAGAAAGGAAAGCTAAGAGAATTCGTGAGTGCCCGGCATGGGGCCCGACCTTCCACAGCCCTGAGCGTCCACCGCTCCGTGTCCGGGCCAGGCCCCTCAAACGAAAGTATTAAGGATTCCACAACGGACAAGAGACCCAGCCTTTGAGGCTCTGGTTCTTCAGCGCCTGCATGGGCCACCTCCCACCCCCAAGAGAGCCCTGCAAGAACTTTGCTTACAAGTGAGGAGGCAGGGAAGCTGTGTCCTTCACCCCAGGCAGTCAGCCTGGCCACGGACCGGTCAGAATGGAGCCCAGGCGCGCCCTAAGCTGGGGCACCTCTCTTTCCACTAGGCTTGCCAGTTTTCACAGCCCAGGGTGAGGGTCCCGAGTCCCGACTCCCACCCCCAGGAGCGTCTGGGGTCACGGCGCCCGCCTGCACTGCTCTCCCACCTCGGATGTAACAACGGACGACAAGCAGACACAGACCTCGCTCCTTCCCACGGAGCGCCTTATTCCTGGGGGTGTGTGGGCGGAGACGCGTTTGTGCCTTCGGGGGCTTCTGTCTAAAATTAACTGCACCGTGGCAGCAGCGACCTATTAAGGCTGAGGGGGCTGGTGTGGAAGACTCTTCTTTCCGACGAGTCACACATGAGTGGAGCCCGAAGACGCCACCTCCAGCCCTGACTCCTGCCCCGGTCCTCACCCACCTCCGCTGCTCCCTGCCTGACAGCCTCTGGCATGGCATAATACATCGTGCAGGACGCCTACGGGTGCCAGGCGCCCGCTGTGGGGCCCAACGGGTGACACCATGTGTCCCGCTTGCAAATCAGGAAAGCGGAGGCTGGGGGAGGGGACGTGCCCGAGCTGGGGTATTGAGTGTCAGAGTGGCTCTGGGGCTGATGGGAGCCACAAGCTTCCCAGGACTCTTGTGGCTCCACGTGGCCTGGCTGCCTGCACCCAGAGACGACTTTATTTCTCAGGGGTGGAGTGGGGGGGGGGGGGCGGAGATGTGCTGTTGCAAACCGAACCCTAGGCCCATTTGATCTCACGGTGGAAAACTCCCGAGGATGTAAGTCTTTGAAGGCCACCTGGGTTATGAAGCAAGGGAACTCCTCTACAGCTTAAATGCACGCTATCCAACATAGCCCCACAAGTACCGAGATCCTGGTGGCATAGTGGCTGTGTGTGTGTGTGTGTGTGTGTGCACACGTGCATACACAGCAACCCTTTTTAAGACCACGGGTGGGATAGTGGGTTACATGTTGGGGCACTAACTACGAGGCCAGCGGTTTGAAAACGGCAGGCACTCCATGGGAGAAAGACGAGGCTCTCTACGTCACCGTCTCAGAAACCCACAGAGACAATTGTCCTATCTCCTCCAGAAGTGACTCAGCGGCAATGAGGGTGGGGTTTTTGTTTCGTTTCAGTATTTGGTTTGGTGGTAAGTCATTTCTACCCGCTTTAACCCCCTGTGACACATACCACCTTGTGAAGTATGAGTATGTGTGGGTGTGGGTGTTCTTTGTGTGTGCTGTGTGTTCGGTTTATAGCTTTCTTTCTCGCCAGCGACGGCTGGTCAGGAAAGGAAGCACCAAGCCCATCGCTGTCGAGTCCGGTCCAGCTCAGGTACCGTGAGGCCCTGTGGGTTCCAGAGCCGGACATGAGTGATATCTGTGCTCCCTCGTCTTTACAGATCACATCACCAGCTGGCCTTTCTGGAGAGGCTGTGTTGGTCTGGGTAGACTAGCGAAACAAAATTCATAGACGCTCATATGTGTATAAGAAAGAGCTGTGTATACAAGCGCCATTGACGATTGAGAAACATCCCAGCTTGGTCCAGATCAAGCCCATAAGTCCGATGGTAGCTCATAGGTCCATTATTGATCTGACATGAGTCTGTGTTTCAAACTCATGGAACACATGCAGTGACACCGAATGCAGGAAGATCACAGGCCAGTGGGTGGAAAGTCTTGGGAATCCAGTGGTGGTGGATCCAGGATCTCAGTGCTGACGTGGGTTTCCGTGTGGCTGCTCTAGCTCAGGGCATTAGTGCGGTCCCGTGTGTCTTGTTAGCTGTAATGTCTCCCAGGGAGTCAGGAGAGAGCATGAGAGAGAGAGCGAGAGACAGAGACAGAGAGAGAGAGAGAGAAGGGGAGGGAAAGGGAGGGGATAGTCTCCCACTCCCAGAGAGGAAGACAGGAGTTCCCAGAATCCAATCACAGAAACTCTGTCCAATAGTCCCTGTGGGTTTCAGAGGCTGTAACACTTCACAGGCATTGACAGTTTCTTCTTTCTCTCATGAAGCAGCTGGTTCGTCAGCTGGTTTCAAACTGCAGACCTCGAAGTGATCAGTCCAGCCCTTAAGCCATTCTGCCTTCTGCTAACTGGGTGCTCAGAATTCCAGCTCTAAAAGTGACTTCTCTAGGCTGTCTCAGGGGAAAGCCTGTCTCTCAGGGTCAGTCGGCCCAGAGACACTCAGTTCCTGGATAACTCTCAGGTGCAGCCTCTCCCTGCACTGCTGTGTGCATGGCTAGGCTGGTCTGGTTTTCAGAAATGATGGCATTTGAGTCCCACTTTACACCCATGTGGAGCCCTGATAGTGTAGTGGTTCCACGCTGGACTGCTAACTGCAAGATCAGTAGTTTGAAACCACCAACCGCTCGCTCCAAAGGAGAAAGATATGACCATGAGGTTGGTCTTGTTTTGGGGGGTGTACCTAGTGGGTTGCTAACCACAAGGTCCACAGTTTGAAACCACCTGCCACCACAAGGAAGAACACCAGGGCAATGTGTTTGGTTTAGGGTTTGTTTGCGTTCCCCTTTCTCTCCTTCTCTCTTTTTGTTTTTGTGGGTATGTGCACCTGTTAGGGTGATAACCACAAGGTCCGCAGTTCAAAGCCATCAGCCACTCCTTGTGAGAAAGACAGGGCTTTCTACTCCTGTAGAAATGCAGTCTTCAAAAACTACTGATCATAAGGATCGACATATAACCTTTTCCCTGGGGTATGGACAACGGGGACATGGGTGAAGGGAGACATCAGACAGTGTATGATATGACAAAATCACATAATTTATAAATGAGAGTTCACGAGGGAGGGGGGAAATGAGGAGCTGATGCCAAGGGCTTCAATAGAAAGCAAATGTTTTGAGAATGAGGAGGGCAACAGATGCAAAAATGTGCTTGACTGTGACAAGAGTTGTATGAGCCCCCAATAAAATGGTTAATGAAAGAAAGAAAGAAAAACTCAGAGAGGCAGTACTACCCTTGGCCTATCAGATTCCTGTGGGGTCAGAATCGACTCCCCATTGAGTTTGAGTGGCCTGATTGGCACAACCAAGAAGACCCTAGCTCCAAATAGGGTTCCCTTCACAGGCAGAGGGTTAGGTTGCCACACGCACCTGTCTCTGATGCTCAGGAGTGAGCTTCTGTTGTCGCTCTCTGAGAAGGGGAGGCGCTTGCTTGCACGGCTGGCCCCTGGTGTTCAGTAATTGCTGGACAAATGAGAGATGCCTGGAGATGTATAATTCATGGGCCAGGGTGCATCCTGGTTGCTGGAGGGCAGCGAAGCGGGTCCATCGTCCAGGGAAAATTTCAACCAGGACCTGGGAGGAGGTGGGAGCTGACGAGCCCTCTGATATGGGGCCCAACATGGAATTCCAGAAGTCAGGGGTGCTGGCGAAACAAACAAACAAAAACAAACGTATACGAGGCTCTTGGGCTAGAACATTGGGATAAAAGTCTTGGGCGAGATAAGCTTGGAGTTAGAGGGACCCAAGGCTGTGTTCTGGTCCACTCTTCTTGTCACTAGACAATGCTGTGTTTGTGGTTGTCACCCAGGGAAGGGGTTAGATGGAAGGGGGGGGGGGTGCTCCTATGGATGTCTTCTGGGGGGAAACCAGAGACGCTGTTGAATTTCCCACAATACACAGCACAATCCCCATGGCAAAGGCTTGTCTAAACCCCAGGCTCACTGCCATCAAGTCAATGCGGACTCAGCGCTGCCCTGTACAACAGGGTTGAACTGCCCCTGTGGTTGTCCGAGATGCTCACTCTTTACAAGGGTAGAAAGTCTGGTCGTCTTTTCCCCCCATGGAGTGATTTTGAACTGCTGACCTCATCAGAGGATGAGCCAGCCCTGCAGGCAGTAGTGCCCTGCTTGAACATCCTCGGTCTGAGCTCTGAGTTGGTTCCTCCTTTAGGGGCTGCAGAAGCCCTGGCTGGGCCGAAGAAGGACAAGACCCCGTTTCGGGTTTCCTTCCATCACTCTCCATGCTTCTTGGGCAGGTCGTCTTGCTAGTCATGGCTGTCACACTGGCCCTGGCCTCTTGGCCCACCCCCTGCACCGTGGAACAAAATGTGGCGCCGAACAGGGCTTTCTGCAGGCCGGTGTCTTCTTCCTCGGTCCTCATCTGCAAGCTTCTCTGAGAAGGCCTGTTCGGCCTCAGTGCAGCAGGCGGACCCCCGCTGGATGGAGGCCGGGTCTCCCGCGTGAAAAGGTGAGGATTCTGCTACAGAACCACCTCTGTTCTCGGGGCCAAACACATCATCAAGCAAACAAGCAGAGAAAACTGCAAAACCCAGCTGCTATCCCACGGATGTGTCCGAAGGACGGTGCTGGCACTGCAGACGGCCAGGCGAACCCACAGGTCTGCCTAGTAGAAGAAGCACAGTCGGGATGCTCCTTAGAGTACGGAGGGTGAGGCTGGACCTCGATACTTGGGACAAGCTGTCAGGAGAGACCAGTCCCTGGAGAAGGACATCACGTTTGGCCATGGCAAAGAAGACGGCCTTCAGCATGACGGATGGACATGTGGCTGCATTAGTAAACTCGAGCACAAGCCCAGGTGTGAGGAGGGTACAGCAGTGGGCGGTGTTTCCCTCTATGTTTGTTGGCTCTCCAGGAGCTGGGACTGACTCCAGGGCCTCTAACAGCAACGTCAACAACAACAACACGACCACAGCAATCGCGTTGACTCAGCCTCACGGCGACCCTAAAAGACAAAGCACCGCCACCTCATAAGGTTTCCTAGACTGCAAGTCTTGGTGGAAACAGATGGTCTCACTTAGATGTGGGGGCATCAGACCCTCTCATCTTGGAGGGGGGGCGAAAAAATCGAGGGCAGCAGCTTCAGGCTGGTCCCCACGAGGTGGTCAGAGGTACTTCTTCTCACTGGCCTTTGGGCCAGTTCCGACCCCAGCACTCTCGTGGGCTCCGCCAAGCCCCGCCTTGGCCACACAGAAGGCACGGACAATTCTCCTGATGGTGGGATTTATTAGGAAGTGAATCGGTTACGACTGAGGCTCAGACATGACTTAGGATACAGTTCTTCAATTTGGACAGCCTTTTCTCAGCTGGGAGGGCTGGCAGGCTGGTCTCTCGGACCCTGACCCTCGGACCGTTGACCTCTTGGACTTTGGGCTGGCATAGCCCAGGCACTGCTCAGGCAAGTGTTCCACAGTAATGAGCCACATCCAGAGGCACCCTTCTCTGCTCAACTCTGTCACTCCATCAAGTACACAGAGGCACCCCTCTCTGCCATCAAGCTTTCTGACTGAGGACACAGGACTCTTGTTCTGCTTCCCTGCCACTATTTCTCGCCGTCTCTAGTGTTACGGGTCTGGCTTCTGGGTCTAGGAGTTTCTTAACACAGGGACCCTGGACCCAAAAGATATGCTTCATTTCTGGCTCGCTGTTTCTTTCTTTCTTCTTTTTAAATCATTTCATTGGAGGCTCCTACAGCTCCTATCACAATCCATACATCCATCAGGTCAAGCACATGTGTACCTATGTGGCCATCATCATTTAGAAAATAGTTTCTTTCTACTTGAGCCCTTAGTATCAGCTTCTCATTTTTCCCCCTCCCTCCCTCCTTCATGAGCCCTTGATAATGTATAAAGCATTATGTCATGTCTGGCACTGACCAATATCTCCCTTCCCCCACTTTTCACCTCCTGGGAGAGGGGTATATGCAGATCATTGTGATCGGATCCCCCCTCCAATGCCCCACCTTCCCCTTATCCTCCTGGTATTGCAATTCTCATTATCAGTCCTGAGGGGTTGTTTGTCTTTCCTGGATTCCCTGTGTTTCCAGCTCTTATCTGGACCCATGTATATACTCTGGTCTAGTCGGATTTGTAAGGTAGAAACACACTGGGGTCCTACTGAACCACCTCTGTTCTCTGGACCAGACTCATCAAACAAAGAAAACAGTAAAGCCCTGCTGCTGGGATTCGGGGGGTGGGGGGGGGGGCGATGGTGGAAGCATTAAAGAACCAGAGGAAAGGTGTATGTTTCATCTCCTGGCCCTTCTTTCTTGATGGTAGTGAGATTCTGTTCCCTCTCTGCCTTGAGGAGGGCTCCTTTTAAGCCTAGCGGGATGGCAACACTGACCAATCAATCCCCCGGCTAAGGTTCCATACACCTTATTTGTCTACTCTCACCCTCTCTCCCCACCCTCCCACCCCCACTGGGGTCCCGTGCACCTTATTTGCATTAGCAGAAAGCTGTCCAGTCCCTGTATAGAGGCATGAGCACCTTATCTGCATCATCCCACCACATCACTGGGCACGGGTCCCCAGGAGTGTGGTTACCAGAGCCATATTAGGGAATTTGCAGCACAGCAGGCTTCGTGTCACCTTCTCCCGGTTAAGGTGGCATCCGGATGAGGTGTCAAGGAGCGGACACCGTAAATGCCCTTGGGGCGGGGCTGCCGGCAGAACTCCTTGTAGCACTTGGGAGGTATTGAGGATGGGCTGATGGAAGGTGCTTGCTCCCTCCCTCCTTCCCAGCTGAGGGGCCTCAGAGGAGAGGGCTGTACACAGGCGACAGCAGGAGGTGGTGAAGAAAGGTCCTGGCGTTGGACAGACCTGGGTCCAAGGCTTATTTAACAAAACGTCCATCCCTGTAGGTTCCTGGCTGCATCATCAGTCAAGGGCAAAGGAAACTAACAGGCCGCAGAGACCTGCCAGGGACACGCAATGGCACCATGCAGAACAGGGGTGGGGACTCTTTCTCCTGCCAAGGGCCACTGGGCGTTGATGACCTCTTTCGAGGGCCAGACTGATCAGACAGGTAATGGCCCACCTCAAACATGAGGACGGGAGCTGCTGCTCTTTGTGAGGCCTGGGATGTTAGCTGGTGCCCCTGATTCCTTGGGCCTTAGACGGCCTGAGGGCTGGACGTTCGTCCCCCACCCTTGGAAACCATTATGTGCGGATGGTGGTGTCTACAGGGCCCCGTCCTTCCCAGAAGTCAGTGAGAGACCACAGACGGGCAAGTGCCTCCAGCATGCACACCCCTTTGGGCCTCAGTTGCCCCATCTGCTACAGGAATCCACTCGTCAGGGAGTAGCAAAAGATCCTCTTCAGCCCCCAGCCCCTCTCTGAGCCACCTGGAGAGCCAGAAACCCCTCCTGGGGCCCAGGGTACACCAGGCAGAGATTTAAACCTGTGGAGGCTGCAGGGAGCACAAAGCTCCCTCTCTTCTCTCCTGCCTCCCCAGGAAAGACGGGGCTGGGTAGTTTGGGGACAGGGAAAAGACTCCTGGGAGAGAGAATTCTGCTTTGGAGAAGAGCTGCTCCCGGGAGCTGTCACCGGTGCTAAATTAGTTTTCAATCCGCCAAGGTCTGAGAGTGGCGATTCACTCGGGGTGGAGGTGGGAGGTGGGGAGGGGAGGCAGGCAGCAGTGAGCAGAGCATCTGCTGGGAAGACTGGCTGTGCAACCCTGAGCCCTTTGATTCAGCCTCTCCGAGCCCCAGGTTCCTAATCGACAGAACACCAGCCTTAGAGGATCTGACTTCAAAGGGACCTCTGAACTCGAGGATTCTAGGGTGTAAAAATACACACGCATATCTCCCTAGAATACGACTGGCTAAAATGTCTAGGATGCTTACTTGACGCCAAGTCCTTGTCTGAGGCATTTCAGATGGACCAAGATGGTTCCAGAAGCCCCCGGGGCAGTCCTGATGATGGGCTGGGCCCCTAACTGCTAAAGTCAGCAGTTCAAAACCACCAGCTGCATCACAGAGGGAACAGGAGGCTCCTTGCTCTGATAAAGGTTCTTGGTCTTGGGAACCCCCAAGGACAGTGCGCCCAGGTCCCAGAGGGTCAAGGTGAGCCGGGTTCCACTCGACAGCGGTGCGTCTGCTTTGGGGGTTGGCTTGTTTCATGTGCGTTTTTCTGGACTTCGGTCTCCTGTTCGGTGAGGGGAGGCAGTTTCGAGAGGGCAGTGCTGGATCCCCAAGCTCCCTGGAAGCCCACTCTAGGGAAGACATTGAGTGGCCAGAGGGTTGGACAGGGTGACCTTCAGCCCTCCCCTACCCCGGCCCTCCACCGCCAGCCCCCATCTCTGATCGAGGTCAGGAGTCTGCAGAGGACCAGCTCGTTAATATCTTAGACATCTAAGGCCACGGACAGCTCCTCTTCCTTTTCCTCCTTCACAATCTGTAAAAATACAGAAACTGGGCTGAGCTCCGGTGGCGTAGTGGTTGAGTGCAGGACCGCGGCCCACTGGCTTGGCGGTTCAAATCCAGCAACAGCTCTCCAGGAGCAAGGCTGGGCCTCCCACTCCCACCAGAGGGCAGTGATTACCCCCCCCCCAGTATAGAAACCACTCTGAAGGGTTGTACAGAAACAGGCTCGGGCCGCAGGAGGCAAGCACTCTCAACCACGTGGGAGGTGGGGTGGGAGTAGGGGGTGAGTAGGTGTGTGCAGGGATGGGGACGGGTGCGAAATTCTAGACCCGGACTACCGCCAGTCCTCACCTCTGCAAATCAGCGAACGTGTCTTGCCTGCAGGTCAGCCTGAGAGCCAGGGGCCAGGGGTGGGGGTCTCCTCCAGGCCCTCCTCATGCACAGTCAGGAAGTTAAAGGCCAGCGAAGAACAGAATCCATGAGCTCCATCTCGGTTGGGTCCTGTCATCAGCATGGCCAGTCTTCCATGGCCTCCTCCTGGAGCATTCCGGCCCTACATCTCCCAGGACAGCCTCTTGCTCAGTGTTCGCGTCCCAGCTCGCCTGTCATCTTCTCCTCCAAGGGTTCTTCTGCGACTCTCCTAGGTCATACAGTACTCGCCCATTATACAGGCTTCAGTGAGAAATGTGTTTTACAGCATGACCCCGGGACAGGTGACTGAAGCAATACGCCCTACGTAGCATGGATGAGACTGACTGACCTCACCCTACAGGCGTGTCCATTGGCTCAGTTACCACTGGTAGTGGCTTTGGAGCAAATTCCAGCTTGGGACAGCCCCTGTGCTCCATAGAGCTGCCGTCCGGGAAGCCGATCACCAGGGCTTTCTTCAACGGTACCATTGTGGGGTGGGGGGTATGTGCAAACTGTCCACCTTTAGATTAGCCGTCAAGTGCAAACTATTCCTACTTTATTCTACTTCCCCCACCCCCTTCCCCTCCTAGACTAGAGAAACAAATCCATGAACACTCATATGTATGTAAGGGAGAGGTTTATAACCAAGAGGAATTGAGCACTGAGAACACATCCCAACCCAGTCTAGTCCAAGTCCATAAGTCCAATACTAGCCCATGTGTCCGGTACCAATCTTGAAAGTCCTCTTCAGAGTCACAAAACATATGCAATGAAGCCAAATGCAGGGTGATCCCAGCCCAGTCCGTGGGTGGGAAGTCTTTGGATCCAGTGACATTGTAAACATCCCAGCACAGGCAGGGGTTTCTCTGTGGCTTCTCCAGCTTCAGAGGTCTGGTTGTATCCATGTGTCTTGTCATCTGCAGTGTCTCCCAGGGAGTGTCAGAAAGAGACAATGTCTCCTGCCTCCAAGAAAGGATGACCACATTTCCCAGCATCTTCAGGAGAAGGCCACACCCACATAGATCTCTCATTGGCCCTCTCCAGATTGACAGGCTAGACTCCACCCCTACACTCTTAATCCTCACATTAACACCAGATGAGGTAACTGCCACACCTCCCTTTTCTCTCCCTCTCAATTCCTCCCCTTCCCTCCTCTAGCTTCCGTTGGCCCATGCCACCTTCTGCAGATACACACACACACACACACACACACACACACACACACACATTGTCCTGTGAATAACCATTCTGCCCAGAACTCGTCCATGATCTCTCCAATTAGTCCTGGGGAGTGCTGTGGGAATAGGCACTGAGGAGCAGCAGAGCTGCAGAGGGGACTGAGGCTCCATCCAGATGGCTTCATGACAGGCCTCCAGGCCTTCCTCTAGACGGCCCTCTGGGGAAGACATGTCATCCGGCTCGCAGCAGGGCTGCCAGCTGCCTGGCAGGGAAAACCAGCAGATGGGCCGGCGTGCCCCTTTGCCCTGCCACCAGACCCTGCACCAGGAGGAGCTGCCTGCTCGTCTCCTCGCTTCCCCTTCCCTTCTGCAGCTCAGCCCTGACCCCCCAGCCAGAGGCTCATCAGCTTGGACCCAAGCAGGAGCCTGCCTATTGTGGGGGGTGGGGAAATGCCTGTCCATAGCTAGCAATTGCTGCGCCCTTGCTGGGGCCCCAGCACCCGCTTGAAAAAAGCAGCCCAAGCCTCTCATTCTAGCCATGCCAGCTGTGGCGCTGGCCCCTGGAGCTCTGGCCGGGTCGTGGTGAGGGTTGAACTGTGATCTGCAGGGTCGGCAGTTCAGAACCCCCAGCAGCTCCAGGGGAGCAAGCCTGGGCTTTCCATTCCTGTCCACAGTTAGTCTCGGGAACCCGAGGAGGGGTCTGTGAGCCAGCACGGACTCGATGGCAGTGAGCGTGAGCCTCGTGCCGCCAACCATGCCCTCACCATGACACGTAAGGCCGGCCATCTGAGTCCACCCAGGAGGGCCTTGGCAGAAAGGCCCCAACCCAGCCACGGACAGCCCTCAGTGGCCACTACTTCCACTCTGACATGCAGAGGGTCACCACGCTGGGAGCTGGCCTGCGAGCCGCTGGTTGAAGGTCCCTGGGTGCCACAGACAGTGTGCCCTCTGCCGGAGCCAGGACCACGTTGAGGGCACCCAGGAGGAAAGGCCTGGCGATCTTCTCTCTGCAAAATTCCCCAACGTCAGCCAGGTGATGTCTGGAGCGGTGCTGGGCATAGCAGGTGCTCAGTGCACATGCGTTCCTGAGGTTATTCCTGTGCTATTATGTATTTGAAACCGGGAGCCCGGATGGCAGCGTGCTTATACGTTGGGCCGCTAACCACAAGGTCGGCAGTTTGGAACCGCCAAATGCTCCACTAGAGAAAGGTGAGGGCAGTTTGAAACCTCCAGATGCTCCACTAGAGAAAGGTGAGACTCCCTACTCCCCTGAAGAGTTACAGCCTCAGAAACCTGCAGGGGCAGGTCTACCCTCTCCGATAGTCAGAATCCTCTTAACGGCAGTGAGATCTTTGGGTCTCGTGTATGTGAAGGAGCTTTGGGGGTGCGGCGGTCAAGCCCTTGTATGTTAACTGCAAGAGGGGCAATTTGCACCCAGCAGCCACTCCATGAGAGAAAGGGGTGGTAGGCTGCTTCTCTACAGGGGGCAGCTCTGCCCACCCCAGGGCACGCAGAGGCAGAGGGAAGGCCACAGCCATCAGAGTGATGTGTATTTTGAACCCAGGAGCCCATTTAGTCCCCCTGTGTCTCCAAAGAATGCAGCCTACATCCAGCCCCTCTCGCAGGAGGGGAAACTGAGTCTTGGAGAGACTCTGCCACGTGTGGCCGAGGTCAAATCCAAGGACAGCATGTCCAGCCTCTTCCTGCCGTCACTCCCACCTACCGTGACTCTGCCTGAGTCGCTGCAACAGGGGCCACTGATCACCATGTGTGCCCACGGAGCAAGTCTGGACCATCACCCGGGGGGCCCACATGTGAATGTGTATTGATAACGGGCACCATATGCTCCCTCTGATTCCTTTATTGAATTACCCGTGGCAGATGGCTGGGTGTTGAAGGCCATTTAGCTAATGACACTGAGACTTCCCATTTATTTCCTTGAGTTTGGGGGGGGGGGGTGCAGAAGATGAATGAAAATGGCCCTGGGCAGTGCGCTGGGAGTGCCAGGTGGTGGCAGGTCCTGAGACCAGAGGGGAGAAGGGAGGGGACCCTTCCAGAGAGGGGGGAGGTGTAGCCAGGAGTCACATCATCTCAGGCCCCGTAACCCCGCGTGGTGGGCCCCAGAAGTAAGCACAGGCTGCCCCCAGTGTACGAGAGGATTCTGCAGCTATGTCAGTTCCAAGGTAACTCAAATGCCTCCTTTCAGGCACACCGCGAATGACTTTGCACATGAGCCTGAAGATAGACATCTCACCAGAGCCTGGGTCCACAGGGAGGTCAGCGTCAGGGGTCGTGACCTCTGTTCAGTCATCTTATGTTGAGAGAGTCGGGCACTGCCCGGCTTTGTCTCCTTGCCAACTCCCACGCCCACAGCGACATGAACCCCATTGTCCCCGATCAATGGACCGTGGCTGGCTTTTCAACAACAAAGCCCAACCTGGAGCATTGGCAAATGACACCCTGTATGACTGTCTGTGGGACGTGATGGGTTCTCATGACAGGTGGGGCATGAGAGGACAGGCGTGCAGGGCAGTCCAGCAGAAGTCAGATCCAACTTAAATCAGAGCTGTTTGAGGCTGTCCATGATGGCCTTGTCCAAGAGTGGCCAGGAATGAGGAACCTGTCCTCCTGGGGGGCAGCTGTCTTACCTGAGAAGGAGGATGTAGAGTGCAAGAACCCTTCCCCGGGCTTCCAAACCCACCTACTGCTTTCCAGTCTCTTTCTGGTTTTTCCAGACCCCACGGACCAGGCCAGAACTGCCCCCGTATAACTTTACAGGAACAGAAAGCCTCCTCTTTCTCCCTCAGAGAGATTGGTGGCTTCAAACTGCCCACCCTGCAGCCAGCAGCCTCACATGCAGCCCACTCTGCCACTGGGGCTCCCAGGCTTCGTTGGGTTCACAAACCTTTAGATTCCTGGAAACCATCAGGAAAGCCACGGATCCCCCCTTGTAGGGAGGTTTCTCAGGCAGTGATCCTGACTCCTTCACATGCCAAGAGTTGATCCAGAAGAAGAAAGTTGAGGAATATTTTGATTGGAGGAGTCTGAGGTCCCTCTGTCTGGAAAGGCAAGTAGACTTAAAGGCATTCTCTGCTTCCAGCTAGCGGAGCCCTGGTGGCGCAAGGAGTTCTGCATTGGGCTGCCATCCGAAAGGTCAGCAGTTTGAAACCACCAGCGGCCCTGTGGGAGAAAGACGAGGCTGTCAAATGCCATAAAGAATTACAGGCTTGGAAACCCCCAGGGGCCGTTCTGCCCTGCCCTCTAGGGTCTCTGTGAGCCGAAACCAACTCTGTGAGTCTGACTAGCTGTGTGCTTGGACACATCTCTCTGAGCCCTCACTTCCCCATCTGTACACTAGATACAATCATGCCTACTTCTCTCCCCCCATATTGCCCTCTGGGGATCTCTGCAAAGATAACATTAAGAAAAGAAGCACGACAGTTAACAGTGAGTGGATTCAGAGAGACCTCGTCGCCTGTGTCCGAGTAGAACTGTGCTCTGTGGGAGCTCAATGCCTGCTCTTTGGTGTGTTTCAGAAGTAGGTCACGGGCTTTTCACCTTCAGGTGGGCTTGAACGTCCAGGCTTTTGGCTGGGAGGCAGAGGCTCGACCCAGTACAATATGCACCGTCGGCGTGCAAGAAATACAAGTCACTTCTGGTATCTTTGTTACTGGGCCAAGACTAACGTTTCGCCCCTGTGGTCTGGGCTCCCAGCTTCCCCAGGACCACCCCCCACTCCCAGATCTGTAAAGAAGCCTGCTGTCTTAGCAGCTTGGCTGAGTTTTGTAGCCAAACTTGGGTCTTTGGGGTTTGCTGGCCCCTGGATCTGCTCTGTCCCTCCAAGCTGCCTCTGCCCCTGACACAGGCTCTGGGGACAGTGGGGACCCAGGGCCCGGCCTCTCGGGTGGTGCTGAACCCCTGTGCTTCTGTCCTGTCCTGTTGCCTCTGGGAACATGGGGCCCTGGTCCAGGGGGCAGGGGAAGTCAGGGGCAAGCTGTGCCTGCTGCAGAGCAGCTCTGCCCAGTGCTCTTGTTCTTGGCAGCTTGACACCAGAGGTTCATTCGGGTGCTAAAAATAGGCTGTGTTTAGACATTTGGAGGCTCCGACTGGCAACACAGACAGCAGGAGCCAGATGCTGCCATCTCTGTAAGGAGGCCTCTTGGCACACCTCAGGGAAGCCACAGGGACCCCGGGAGGCTGACGGGGTGGATGGGTGAAACTGAGGCTCAGAGAGTCGCACAGGAAGTGAGATGGCAAGACAGGGCCGCCGGCTCCAGACCCTTGGATCATTTTATCACAGCCTCCCTCCCCCGTGGGGAGCTGCAGGCATGAGGGGGAGTGCAACTCAGAGAGGAGGAGGGGCCTGTCCAAGCCCCGCATCTGTCATCCACAGGTGAAGATGTCCGTGCCATGCGGTCCCCCACAGCTAGTGTGCAGATGGACACTGGAGAGGGGCAGGGGCTGGCGCGAAGTCAAGCCGACCTCCACATTAGTTGCGGGCTGTCAGCCTATGAGGGGGCAGAGACCTCCAGCCCGCCTCGCAGAGGGAGGGAGGTTCTGGGAGACCTTGTTCAAGCCCAGTGCCTGCCACAAAGTAAGTGCCCTGCCAGCGGTAGTTACTGTCATTCCTCATTCACCTTGAGAGAGATGGAGATGAAGAGAGAGAGAGATGTGAAGAGAGAAGGTGAACGAGAAGGTGATAAGGCGGGGTGGGGGGTGGGAGGGGGGCAGAGAGACAGAGGTTGAGATGGAGAGAGAGAGAGTGAAGCCAGTAGCCAGCGCTGGAGGAGAGAGTTCCCTGGGAGATGCGACTGGCCTCCACAGGGAACCCTGGACCACCCAGAGGAGAGAGGACAGCAAGCTGCTACTTACCCCCCACCCCCCCCAGGAGGAAGGCACAGACCCTGGTTATAGGTTTGAGCCCACGGTTGGTGGGGAGGGGGAGGATGTGCCAGCTGTAGGTGCCTCCTGCTCACCTGGGGCTCCCGCTTCAGACAAGCCCCGCCCACCCTCCTAACCCCAGCAGGAGGGGGTGAGTGCCTCAGCACCTCCCTTCCTTTCCTGGGAAACTGGTGTGGGGTTCCCACCACAGAGCCTCTTCCCCTTGGGACACCCCCCCCACACACACACACACACCCCTCCCCTCCATCTCTGTTGTCTGCCAGCCCCTAATGAGCTCATTACCCTCTGAAGTCCCATTTGACACCCACTTAGAGATGTGTTGAGAGAGAAATGCTCCAGAAACAAACATTGGCAGTTCAAAAAGGCTCCTCCCTGAACTGCCCCCAGAGACCAAACACGCCTATAAAGCAGTGCCTGACAGGGGTCCCTTTGAGTCAGAATCAACTTGATATTTTTTATCTTGAGGAAGCTCTCTCCACCTCTGCTTCCTGCCCCCCTCCAACCTACACGTGCGCGCGCGCACACACACACACACACACACCTGCAGCTCCATCCCCTCATCACACACACACACACCTGCAGCTCCATCCCCTCATCGCGCCTGTGGTGAGCCACAAACTGGCTATTAGATCCAAAGGGAGAGAAGAGCAGGGGAGAGGTCCCTGGGGAAGGAGGGTGAACCTCCGAGGGAGTCATGACAGGCATGGGAAGAGGCTGGGGAGGCAGAGTGCCTCCTCAGGGCCTGTTGCTGTACAGACTCGTTGGTTGGAAGAAAGGATGAATCCCCAAGGTGGCGGTGAAGAGTCCTGATTTGGGATTTGGAAAACCCCAGGTCTAAATCCCAGCTGTACCCCATACCAACCCAGGGACCTGTGCTCCCTCACCTAGAACATGGGGAGAGAGTGGCATTGTCAGGCTGCTAACTGCGAGGCCGACGGTTCAAAACCACCAGCTTCTCTGTGGGAGAAAGACGAGGCTTTCACTCCCATCGAGAGCAGTTCCACCCTGTCCTGTAGGGTCTCTCTGAGTCAGAATCCACTCGTTGGCAGTGAGTTTGGCGGGGCTTTTTTGGCATGGAGATGTCTATGCAGAGGCCTGGGCACAAGTCCAGGCCTACACAGCAGGTATTTAATACATGATGAATGCGTGAATGAATGAACGAGCAAGTATAGTGCTAACTAGTGCAATTTCCTTCCTTGTCTTTTTCTCCCTGGGCTAGAAAAAAGGGTCTCTGGGCGTGGGCTCTCCCGGGAGAAAGCAGCCTCGTGAAGTAAGCACTTGGGCCCGACTCATCACCGGGGTTCCTGTCACATCTGTTGGGAAACTGCATGCACCGCATCAGGTGCAGCAGGCAGTTAGGCAAAGACCTGGTGCTTTTAGTGGCCCCCCGAGTCGGACTCCGTGGCCTTCTGGCGGCGTCCTGGGTTACGTGCGGGCTAGGGCTGTTAGCCATTAGGTCGACGGTTCAAAACCACCAGCCACCCCCTGGGTGAAAGACGAGACGTTCTACTCCCGCAAAGAGCCCACAGGGGCGGTTCTCCCCAGCCGTCTGGGGCTGCGGCTAGTGGGAATCGACCTCCTGGCAGGGAGATGTATTCCCCCCCCCACTTAAGTTGATCATTACAGTTGGCGTCTACTCCGAGCGGAATGAACCTGCACGCTGCCCTGCCCTGCACCCCCGTCAAGGTCACCTGAGACGTTTGAGCCCCTCGTGGCCTCTAGCAATGGATGAACCCCAATTCATTGAGGAATTCTCATGCTTTTGTTCACTTTCTAGGATCCTCTTGCTGTCCTGTCACTATGGTAGCCTAAAGTATGGTCTCCAAGGTATCAAATAACCCATGGTGGGCAGGTTTCCATAAACACCCTTCCACCCACCCCGCCACCCCCCACCCCCAGTCTCAGACAGACTGTGAAGAAAGGCCTGCTGATCTACTTCTGAAAGTGAGTTGCTGAAAAGCCTAGGGGCAGCCGGTGGCTAGAAAAGGGCACCCTGCTGGGCAAGCTAGTCTACCTCTGCTTTCTTCCCCTCCAGGGCCCTCCCAGTGCTCCGAGTCGCCTATGAGACGTCTCCAGCCTGCCCTGTTTGGTGGCAGGCAAACCTGAGCCGGAAACTGGAAAGAATGGGAACCCCCCAGCTCCCATTTCCACGTGGCGGATGCAGCCGGACCCGAGACCCGAACCGGGGCGGCGGTGACACAATGCAGCCCCCACAGGCCCCAGGAGCCCAGGCAGGACGCAAAGGGGGCTGGAGCAGCTGGTGAGCCTCTGGAGCTGGCCCCGACCACTGCTGTCCAAGTTCTTGGGGACGTCTTGCAAGGGAAGGACAAGATGTAGGCACAAAGGACCCTCTCTGGGCCGTCCTTGACCCAGAAGCTCCCTGTGACCTTGGGAAGTCCGGTTGCTTTCTGCCTTTCTCTTGGCCGCCATCAAGGACTGAACATCCCCACCCCCTGGGGTCCCACCCACCTACCCCAGCCCCGCCCAGCGAGCCAGTCCGGAATGGTTCCGCCATGGCGAAGGTCTGGCTCAGGGTCCAGCGGTACTTCCGCCGCAAACCCGTGCGCTTCTTCACCTTCCTGGCGCTCTACCTGACAGCGGGCAGCCTGGTCTTCCTGCACTCGGGCTTCGTGAGCCAGCCCGCCCTCTCGCAGAACCAGGCCAACCCGGCCGGACCCCCGGCCGAGGGCGCCGAGCTGCCCTTTCTGGGCGCCTTGCACCTGGGCAGGGGCTTCCGGGAGACCGCGGAGGCCTCCAGCATCACGCGCAGGTACGGGCCCTGGTACAAGGGCAGGGACGGGAACGAGCGCACCAAGCTGGGCGACTACGGGGGAGCTTGGAGCCGAGCCCTCAAGGGAAGGGTCGTCCGGGAGAAGGAGGAGGAGCGAGGTAAGAGGCGTGCGTGGTCTGGGGGCATGGGAGAAGGGTGGTTCGGGAAAGGAGTCCTGGTGACCAGGCGGTGAGCACCCCACTGCCTACCAATTCCTGGCTTGCAGCAGGAGAGAGATGTGGCGGTCTGGTTCCGCACAGACTGCACTCGGCACTCAGAGTCACTGTGAGTCACGCAGGGCTGAGAGTTTCGTGGCTTGGTGATGGCCAAAAGGTTACCCATTCGAAACCACCAACCGCTCTGTGGGAGAACGACGGGGCTTTCTACTCCCTTGACGAGTTAGTCTTCTCGGAGACTCAAGTAGACAGTTGCACGCAGCATGATAGGGTCCCAGTGAGCCAGTGTCAACTCAGGGGCTGTGAGTGAGTAGTAAGCAAACAAAAAACTCCCTGCCGCCGAGCCAACACCGCCTCACAGCCACCCCCTGTGGGTTTCCAAGACTGCAGCTGTTCACAGGAGGAGAGAAAGCCCAGTCTCTCTCCCCCGGAGCCGCTGGTGGTTTTGAACTGCCGGCCGTGGGCATCACAGCTCCACTCATCACCCTGGCACCACCGTGCGCTCGAAGTGAGTGAGCCACGTGAGGATGACACAGATCACATTGCAGGATACATTGTCACAAAGCCAAACTTTTCCCTGCCACTGAGTCAGAACGCCCCGATAGGACAGGGCAGAACTGCTCCCGGGGATTTTCAAGACCTGTTTTTTGTTTGTTTGTTTGTTTGCTTGCTTTTTAATCATTTTATTGGGGGGCGGGGGCCTGTTACAGCTCTTACCTGTTTAAGAGTGTGAAAAGCCTCTCTTCCTCCCAAGGAACGGCTGGTGGTTTCGAACGGCTGATCTTGCCCTGGGTAGCCCCTTGTGTGACCCATTGTGACACTCCATAGGGCAGAATGATCATAGTATAGTCGTCCTGGGGGATACTTGTGGTTTGTGATCTGCCATCTGAACCCAGCCAGAGGCTGCTCAGAAAGGTAACCTGGTGACCTACTTCTGTAAGATGATGGCCAAGTGGGGCTCCCCCAACACACACACCAACACCACCACCGCCGCTGCCCTGGGCAGTCTGCTCTGCAACACAGAGGTCACTATCCATGTAGGGCTGGCTCAGTGGCAGGTATCAGCAAAGTACGATATGGTATGGAGTGGTATGGGATATGGTATGGTATGATTATGGCATAGTGTGCGGTATGGTATGGGGTATGATATGGGATGGAATATGGTATGGTGTGTATGGTATGGTGTACGATATGGGTGTGGAATATGGTGTGGTGTGGTATGGTATGGGTATGGTATGGTGTATGATGGAGTATGGTATGGGATATGGTATGGTGTGGAATATGGTATGGTCTGGTGTATAGTATGATCTGGTATGAGGTTTGGTATAGTATGGTGTGGTATGTGATGTGGTATGAGGTATGGTGTAGTGTGATGTGTGGTGTGATGTATGGTATGGGGTATGGTATGGTTATGGTATGGTGTATGATGTGGTATGGGATATGGTATGGTGTGGTAAATGGTATGATACGGTATGAGGTATGGTATAGTGTGGTGTGATGGGGTATGGTATAGTATGGTGTAGTGTGATGTGTGGTGTGGTGTGGTGTTGTATGGTATGGTATGGTATGGTATAGAGGATCCTCATGGGGCACTGAGTAAGTGCTTGGCTGTGGTTTGAACCTACCCAACTGCTGATGACCTGCTCAGTAGAGATGTTAGCTTAGGAAGCACCATAAAACTGTGCTGCTATGCCATCTGGGGTCGCCGTGGCAACACATGATGACAAACATAGACTAATATACAGATAATATATGGCATAAATCAGCTGTCACTTGCCTGTTTTTCATAAGAACTGCTGTCACAGACCTGTGGGTGTATGGACACTCTGATTGCTAGCCCCATTAGACAGACGAGTGCACTATCTGCCCGGCGAGTCCCCTCCTGCACAGGCACACCCACAGGCCAGAGTCCCAGCACCACAGGCAAGTCCTGGTGGCACAGTGGTTGGTTATACGTTGGGCTGCTAATCTGAAGGTCAGAGTTCAAAACCACCATCCACTCTGCAAGAGAGGGACGAGACTTTCTACCCCTGTGAAGGGTTCGAGTCTCGGAAATCCACAGGGGCAGATCTACCCTGTCCTATAAGGGTCCCTGTGAGTTGGCCTCGGCTCTGGGGCAGTGAGTCTGGTTGGGGTTGGGTTTGGGTTTCCCCATCAGAAAGCCCCTCGTTGACACGTCTGCTTACACCCTGGTGACCGGCCTCCCCGGCTGGATCCTCGGCCCCACGAGGTCAGGGGTGTTGCCTGTCCCGGTGGCCTGTGCTTCTTCAGCACCGGGGACAGTTCCTGGGACGGAGCAGGTGCTGAGAGGATAGTTGGATGAATGGGTGGGTGACTGGATGAGTGGTGTGTCACGCTGTGCCTTCAGGGCCTTCGCAGGGCTCCAGGAGATTGTCCCTGACCCTCTCGGCATGCTGTTCCTCCCCGGGACTCACTGTCATGGCCTGTATATGCCCACCGAATGGCCTGTGCTTGTCTGCCCTCCCCACCACTCCCTGAGAGAATTCCCTGTACCTTGCAACAACCGCATTCTGATGGGTTATGCAAAGTAAAGACTGCCGCCACCAGGAATAATGGTTCCGGGGGTTTCTAGAGCATCTGCTTCATATCAACTACTGGCCTAGTTGTTTCTCATATGAGTAATATTATATGTGTATACATGTGTGTGTACACTTACATATAATGTTTAGCACGTTCCTGGCTAGTAAGAAATGAAATTTTTTTAGAAACCTCACTACTGCCATGCCAATTCTGACCCACAATGACCCCATAGGACAGACTAGAACTGCCCCTTGGGGTTTCTGGGACTGGACTTCTTTCTGTCTTTCTCTTTTAATCATTTTATTGGGGGCTCATAAAACTCTTATCACAGTCGGTACATACATCTATTGTATGCACACCACATTTGTACATGTGTTGCCATCATCATTCTCGAGACATTTCCTTTCTCCTTAAGCCCTTGGCATCAGCTCCTCATATTTGCCCACCCTCCTCCCGCCCCCTCCCTCCTGAACCCTTGATAGTTTATAGATCACGACGATGATGTCATATCGTACACTGTGGACATCTTTCTCCTGGGGAGATCTGGTGGGTTCAAACTGCCTACCTTGTGGTTAGCAGCCCAAGCGTAGCCCACTACACCACCCAGGCTCCTCGTCCACCCAACATCTGTTGTTTCTGCTGTTGTTGTCATGTGTCATTGAGTGGGTTGCTACTCCCATTGGATGGGAGTGGCGCTCTCCAGCCCTGCCTCACCCCACCCCACCCCTGCCCTTGAGGATTTCCAGGGCTCTTTGCAGGATGCAGGTCGCCACACCTTTCTTCCATGGAGCTGCTGGTGGGCTCATACAATCCACCCCCCCCCCCCGCTGTTATTAGTGGTAGGCCTCCGTTATCAATGTGGCTAGGTTAGGTTCCCAAGACCGGGGTCATTGGGTAAAAATCCAAGTGATTGGAACATCGAGGATGACTCTGTTGGATCATAGCATGGACGGCGAACACATCACCATGGACAGCAAACACATCACCATGGACAGTGAACAAACCCATGACAGCCATGCATCACGGATGTCGCTACCCAGCCCCTCGCACAACCTTCACCATGGCAGGCAGCATCACCCCTCGGTTCTTTCGCTGTTGCCATAAATGGGACATCTCAGACACTGGAATGGTAAGTCAGGAGCAGGTGTGGTGATCACCTGCAAATCAGTTGTCGTGTGACGTGCATTGCCTCTGGCCCACGAGGACCCCGCGTGTGTCATGCTCCAGGGGTTCTGTGGGTTCTTTGTTGGAACTCGGTTGCCAGTCCTTTCTTCCGAGTGCCTCTAGACAGAATCCTTCTTCCCCCCCCACCCCCACCACACTATTCAGTGAGCCACCAGGCATGTTCATCATTTTCACCTTTAAGGGGCTTCTAGTAATGATAATAGCGCATTGTGACTGGACTAGACCAGTGGTTCTCAACTTTCCTCATGCCGCAACCCTTTCGTGGTTCCTCATGGAGTGGTGACCCCACCCCCACCACAAAATTATTTTTGTTGCTACTTCATCACTGCCGTTTTGCTACTGTTATGAATTGTCATGTACATAGCTGATATGCAGGATGTATTAGGCGACCCCGGAAAAAGGGTCATTTGACTCCCAAAGGGGTCACAACCCACAGGTTGAGAACCACTGGACTAGACCACGGTGAGCTCCATTACCTCATTGAATGATCACACAGCTCCAGACATCAGGGTCTGTTGTTAACCCGTTTCCCCAAAGCTTAAACTCAGACTTAGCAAGAAGTCTCTTGCCCCTGTTTCTACACATAGAGATTAGAGCAGGCTTCCTCAAACTATGGCCCGCGGGCCATAAGCAGCCCACCGAGGATGTTTGTCTGGCCCGCCGGCGGTTTTAGCTGCCACTGCCTGTCCTGCTTAACAGCCGATTCATCCCAGGCCTGCAGTGAATTTGCTCATAGTTTTTTTAGAAACTATAGTCCAACCCTCCAATGGTCTGAGGGACAGTGAACTGGCCCCCTGGCTTAGAGGAACTGAAGCTTAAAATCCCAAACCAAACTCACCGTTATCAAATTGCTGCCAACTCCTAGTGACCCCATGGAATAGGGGAGAACTGCCCCCTCTGCGTTTTCTACTCTTTACAGGAGTAGAAAGCCCCATCTTCTTCCCACACATCAGCTGGTGGTTTCAAACTGCTGACCTTGTAGTTAACAGTCCGGCGCATAACCACTACACCACCAGGGCTCCTGAGGCTTAAAGTCAGACCTGTTTAATTCCATCCAAAGCATCCTTCTTAGACACGCATGCTCCTTCCCTGCCCTGGGGAAACCTTCTCCATTCTCTGAATGCAAAGAGCGAAGGAAGCGCAAAGAAGACAGAAGCGTGGAGCCCAGGGCTCTCAGCAGGTGGCCTTGGGACTCAGGTAGCATTATTAGGAAAACACAAATCCAGCCTGTCCTTGATGAACTGATTCAAGGATCCGCGACAAAAGACAGCTTAATTAGATTAGCGCTAATAACAAGCAGACGCGGCAGCGCTGACCTGAGGCTTCATGCTTCTGGTTTTCTCCGCAGCTGGAAAGGGCTCTGCTTGAAGCTGCGATGTGGGACTCAGGGTCCACCACTGGCCCAGAGCGAGGACAGGGGAAGCTGCACCCAGGCTGGGGCTGGGCCGGAAACCTGACCCCAGCACCAGCAATACGCCAGTCACCTTGGCAGGTGCTTTACCTCCCAACAGACCCGAGACAGCCTGAGTTTGGGGCAGGTAAATCAGAGTTTGTGTCCCTGAGGGGGGTCTCTTCACCTCTCAGGACCCATCGGTTCGTGGGGCTAAAACTCACTTGACCTCAGATGACTCTAGGGATGTTCGATGGTGCACAACACATCAGGTGTGTGCTCTTGAGGGGGCCAGACTCTGCTCCGTGTTATGTCTCCGTATCTTCTCAGCGATCCCATGAGGGCGACGCTGTTGTGAACGCCGTCTCGTTGTTGGATGCCATTGAGCACTCAAAGCGCCCTTACGAGGGCTTCCTCAGCTGTTATTTTTATGGAAAGAGGTCGCCAGGTCTTTCTTCCGCAGGCCAGGCTGGTTGGAACGGCCGACCACTGGGGTCAGCAAGTCAGGCCTATGACTGTATGCTCCGTCAGGGCACCTGGACTTCTCTGATGTCACCCTGCTGCAGGGTGGCGGAACCCCACACCCACTACCTCACCCTCCTTCTCAGCACACGGATGTCTGGCATGCAGAGAGCACTTCACACTCGCCGGCCATGGCTGCCAGCTCTTCCTTTTGCAGAAGAAAACAGAGGGGCACCGGGGAGTGGTGTCTTGCCCGAGGTCACCCTTCCTCAGTCCCCCCCCCCCCCCCCCCCCCCCCCCCCCCCCCCCCCCCCCCCCCCCCCCCCCCGTCGAAAGCAGAGCCAGCCAGGAGTCAAACCCGAAAAAGCCAAACCCTGAATTTGATCTCCACGCCTGTGGCGCCATTTCTATTGATCCCAGATTGTGGGAGGAGCCTCAGTCAGGCTGTGGGGTGTGGCCCAGGCACAACAGAGGACAGGGCGGGGGCTTAGTCTGCGGTCTGGAAGAGGCAGAGAGGGCACCCCCTGGTCATCCCTGGGACCAGAAGGCACAGCAACTGCTCTGTGTCAGGCTCTTGCAGCCCAGCGTCAGACATGGGCTCTTGAGTCCCAGGTCACGGATGAGGCCGTGGAAGACCATGGATGCTGAGTGCTGGTCTTTAAATGACTCTGCTTGGTCCAGTCTTCATGGTCAACGGAGCCCAGCCAGGACAGACGAGAGCTTGCAAACTACGACTCCTGGGACAAGAGCCAGAGTGGGGAAATGGCAGGTGGACGCTGAGCTGGAACATGGTATGGAGACAACATGGGAACCTACAGCGCCCTGCTCAAAGGTGGCGGTGGGTCAAAGTGCTGAAACACCCACCGGGCTGGAACCATCCTGGTCTGACCGCCTGGGAACCCCTGGTGCCCTGTTCAAAGATGGCGGTGGCGGCAGTGGACAGGGCCCCTTGGAACGGGCGCAGCTCTCCATAGTCCTGGCAGCAACCCAATCTCCCACTCGGGACGCTTCCTCTGAGTCTCCCACTTCAGTCATGGTGCCTGTCCTGTCCTGCCCCAGGCACCCAGATTGTGCAAGTTATGGCCCTGAATGAATGAGTTCAGACGTATCCAGAGTCTTCTTAAATGACGCAACCAAGGCCACCCAGCTGCCAGGAGGAGGGCAGCTTCCCACTCAGTCCTCCTGATTCCAAAGCCCTTCTTCACCCTCTCTTACAACAGACCTCCCTCCAGTTCCCTGGACCCATTCCACACTTGAACCCTTGACTGCATGCCCTGCCCTGTCTGTGAGGAAAGGTGGATCTTCCCGAGGAAGATCCTCGCTCCTTTGTGGGTGGAAGAGGTTACAAGATCATTGTTTTATAAAGAACAAGAGCCCTTTCCTGACCCAACCAAGTTGTGCGTGCTCATTTGAGACAACATTAGAAGGCAGAGATGAGGAGATGGACATGGAAAAGGCCTTATTCTGAACCACTGAGCGGGACCAGCTCTGAAAATAGGCCTCTCTCCAGCTCCCTTGAGTCCCTGGACACCTACTGTGTGTTCTACCCTGAGCAGGGAGGTAGAGACTCGGGGACTTCTTCAAAGCAGGTTCTGCACAGGCATTTTCCTATACAGCAAAGTCACAGACCATCCTTACAGAACTCCCACCACCCAGCACCAAAAACCCCCAAACCACTCTCACTGCTATCAAGTCAATTCCCACTCCCATCAACTCTATGGGACAGTCCAGAACTGCTCCTGTGGTTTCCGAGGCCACAACTCTTGACGGGAATATAAAGCCTCACCTTTGTTCCAAAGCGCAGCTGGTGGTTTAGAACTACCAACCTTCTAATTAGTAGCCCAGCACATCACCCCCTGTGCCACCAGCTGCTCACCCAACATCAGCACAGTTAAGCATCCCTACTGTGCCATCTTCTCTTTCCCTCTCATGTGCGTTTCCAAGGCCTGGATCTGCTCCCCACTCTGTGACAGGAACCTCTCCTTTTTGTGGGAAAGATCCTTCTCCACTGAGCCTCAAGGGGTTTCCAAACCAAAGAAAGTGATGGAAAGGGCTTAGGTGTTGAGGTGTAGACCAGAGGACTTTGGGATGCGGTGAGCGTATATCACAGTGGCTTCCCCAGAGGGAAGGTCATAGAACGCACAGAATTGGCGGACCTTGACCCAAGTGAAGGATGGGAAGCCGTGATCAGAAGAGGAAATTCGGGTCTGTGCACAAGGAGAGGCAGACAGCACTGGAACGGTTCAGATATGGCCAGTGAGAAAATGACCACCTCTTGGGTCTCCACGCTGTGCTCGGCATGGAGAGCAATTATTAGGCTGCAAAGGTAGACCGATCACTCTTACTTACACTCGGTGAAAAGCACCCTTAGGAGGGTTTCGGAGCCAATTCTCAGATGCCCCGAGCCTTCGTGCATGGAGAGCTGAAGTCCCCCTGCAGCCTGCTCTGGAGTTCAACTCAAGGTTCGAGCCCCGGTCCTGGCTGCTGCCCCCATGGCGCTCTCTCTCCGTCCACAAACGAGTGCCCCTTCCTTATGGAAGAGAAGCAAGACTTTACCCAAAGGGAGATGGAATGAAGCAAGAGGAGCACAGGCAATGGATGAAAGAAATGAAGGCAAGAGTCCTTCCCGGGCACTCTTTGGAGACTGCATTCTGCCTGCGGCTGGCGTGTGAACTTGAGACAGATCGCCCAGCGGGGTGACTGTGCAGTGTCAGTGGAACTTGGATAGCTGCAGGGACCGGCTGATGGATGGCGTGAGGTTGGCTATTCATCTGCTCTCAAGTGGCCGACGATCACGCCTCTGTTTTACCAACTGACCGTCTCATCTCCGAGAGATCTGGCAGGGTTGGAAGCTGGGGCCCTGGGGAGAATGATGCCCGGGAGCTGGCAGTAGCTACTGATGAGGTCAGTGTGGGGTTGAAAGTCCATTGGCTAACGCTCAGGCTGATGGGTGAGCAGGGAAGGAGTCAACACTCCTCGCCCACCAGTGTGAGGACTGGTTCCCTTTTCATGCCCTGAGTCACACGGGATCTATTTATAGACCAGGTTCTGCCAGGGGCCTTGGAATCCAGGTGCTCTTGTGTCTTTCTGCTTGGTACCATCGGGTCACCGAGTCCACGGAACCTTGGGGACACTTCCTCCTGTCTCTCTCTCAGCTCTGTCTGCCTGCCTGCCCTTCAAGCCAGTGTGTCAGACATGCAGCCTCTCTCCGGGAGTATTTCTGAAGCCCCGTGCATCTCCATCTCCCTCTTGTTGACAGAAATGGAAATGGATGGTCACTGGTTCTTTCTGTAGGTCTTCAAGCACGTCAAGCTCCGGTTCTCAGCCTGTCCCCTGGCCAGGAAGGTTGGAGAGGTCTTTGTTGGTGAGAGGGGCCTTTCCTTGTGGCAACCTGACATACAGTAGAATGAAAGTTTGCCGGCTCCTGCCTTATCCTCAGGAGCCCGGGTGGCATAGTGGGTTATATGTTGACTGTGAGTCACAAGGTCAGCAGTTCAAAATCACCAGGCACTCCTGGAGGGAAAGAGAAGGCTTTCTCCTTCCATAAAAAGTTAGTCTTGGGATCCACAGGGACCATTCTACCCTGTCCTCTGGGGCCATGAGGAGTTGTGATCAACTCAAGGGCAGTGAGTTTTTTGGGTTGTTTTTATCATTTGACTGGGGGCTCGTGCAGCCCTTCTCACAATCCATCTACCCATATGTCAAGCACAACTGTACCTATGTTGCCATCATCATTTTCAAAACCTTTTCTGGCTACTGAGGCCTTGGTATCAGCTCATTCCCCCCCCCCTCCCTTGTGAACCCTGGATGATATATCTTTTCTTTACCTTTGTGTCTTCTACCAGGCAGTGAGTTTTTATGAGTTTGCATTATTATCTTCATCGACTTGCAGCATTGGTATGTGTGAGTTGAGAGCTGGGGATGTTGTATCTGTCTCATTAAGGCTCTTGGCAATTTTACTCACTCACTCACTCACTCATTCTCCACTTTACCAAACAACTGTCTCTTTACGAGTGTATTAGTCCAGGTAGACTAGAAAAACAAATTCATAAACACACATATGGATATAAGAGTAAGGTTTATATACGAGAGGAATAGAACATTGAGAAAGCATCCCAACCCAGTCCAAAGTCTGATATTAGCCCATCTGTCCAATACCAGGTGGTAAAGTCTCCTTCCAACTCACGAAGTCACAGGCCAGTGGGTGTGGAGTCCCGGTACTGGCAGGGGTCCCTTCATGGCTCCTCGTTTCCAAGGCTCAGGATCCATCAGCAAGGTCCATTGATGGTAGAAACATCTCAGCGCTGGCAGGGGTCTCCCCATGGCTTCCCCAGCTTCAGATGTCTGGTTCCATCAGGGTAAGGCTGTGTAGCTCTTCCTCCGGCTCCTCCAGTTCCTCGGATGCTGCCATCTTGTCTTGTCAGTGGTTTGTCGTCTCGGAGACTGACTCCCAGAGACCAAGAGTCGAGTCTCTCTTCTCCAATTGTCAAATACAGCGAGACTTCCCAGAAGTCTCAGGAGAAAGCCATACCCACACAGAGGCCTCATTGACTACTCATTGGCTATCTCCAGATTCACAGGCTAGACTCTACCCCTACATCCCAATCATGAAATTAACATCATGAATACATGACCACCACAATGAGTGAGGACATTTCTAACGTAAGTCTGGGGCTTTGCCCCAGTGGCATAGTGGTTGTGTGAGGGACTGCGGCCCACTGGGATGGAGGTTCAATTCCAACTGCACAGGAGCAAAGGCTGGGCCTCCTACTCCCACCACCAGAGGGCAGTGATGCCCCCCAAAAAAAAATTAAGTCTGGCCACCCTTGCTTTTAAGGAACTTTCTGACTGGTGCCTCCCTAAGGCAGGCCACACCATCTTCAGTTTTCTCTGCCAACATCACAATCCCACAGCGTGGAGTCTCCGCCTGTCCTCCCTCCTTCCTGTCCAAATTTTGCTTGCATGAAACCATTGACTGTGACTCAGGACAGGCGCACCTTCTCACCAAAGCAACATCTTTGCTCTTGGAACACTCTCGAGGGGTCTATTGTTCCACATCGAACCAACCCGGCGTGTTCCTCTTGATTTCTTGACTGCGGCTTCCAGGGATGCTGAGGATTGATCCGTGTGGAATGAAATCGTGGGCAGCTTAACGCCTTCTTCCCTGATGGTGATGATGTTTACCGGACCATTGGCCAGGAATTCATGGTGTGTGTGTGTGTGTGTGTGTGTGTGATCCATACTGAAAGCTGTAGCCTTTGACCTTTGTCAGTAAGTCACGGTCATTTCCAGCAAGCAAAGTTGTGTCATCCACATATGGCAGATTGCTTGTGAGTCTTCTTCTGATCCTGCTACCATGCTTGACTTCATAAAGCCTCATCTCAGAGTAGTCTGTGTTGAAGAACTCAGGTCTCGAGGCAGGTGGTAATCAACCCTCGCTTCTTCCACTAAGGACCCTTTCCTCTAGGATCTTTCCCCTGGGCTAACCAAGGATGAAGAGGCCTTCCACCAAGCCAGGACTCAGTGTGGCAAATGGGAGCGGGCAGCCTTGGAGCAGACATGCTTGCGCTTGCATTTGAGCTGAGACCTTCACACACAGGTCGACTCAGGCCCATGGCTTAGCCTCCCTGAGGGTCAGTGTATTAGTTAGTGCCCGTGCCCCCTTTCGGCACAAGACAAAAGCCCAACTGGAACCAGTCTAATGCCAAAGAGAAAAATGCATTGGCCCTTGCCGTCCATCTGCAGAACAGGCTGTGCTGGGCTTCTGTGCTCAAATGGAGGCAGGAGGGCCTTTCCCTCTCTGACACACATCTGTGTGTGTGTCTGCCTGGGCTTCCTTCTGCTTCCACTTGGGCTGAGTTCAGTGCCACCTGTGGCTGGGTAGTTCTGAGTGTGAAGAATGCCAATGGCATAGCCCTTGTTCTAAACTTCAATTTATAAGCCAAGAAATGGGTCACGTGCCCTTGGCTGGGCCAATCACTCTGGCTGGTGGGTGGGTTTTATGATTGGCTCTGCCAATATCAGCCTTTCCTAGGTTGTCAGCAGGTACTTATTACAAGCTCTCTCTCTCTCTCTATCTCTATCTCTGATGACCTCCTTCTTTCTATCCACCCATCCTTCCTTCTCTGCCTCTCCCTCCTTCTTTTTCTCCCCCTGTCCCTCCTACACCATAGCTAGACACTGCTGATGAACTCTGAGCTAACATGTATGGAAAACACCCACCAACATGGCACATGAGATCTCTCTCTCTCTCTCTCTCCATCTCCACCCCTTCCACCCTCCCTCCCCAGACTCAGATGTGAGCAGCATCCTGCCCCAGACCAAAGGTCGAGGTTCCATCTGTAATAGATGGGGCACACATCATTGAAGAAGCAGGGTCTTCTCCCAAGCTGTCACCAGTTGATGTGCCTGTCCAGGAGAGGTGCTGTTTCTTCTCTGACAAGGTTCTGGTGGGAAAGTGCTTAGCTGCTGCCTGGAAGAGCACCAGTTCAAGCCCACCACCTTCTCTGTCAGAGAAACATGAGCGTCTGCTCTCACACAATTTGCAGCTGAGGAAACCTGTGGGGGTGGGGAGCAGTTCTGCCTTGTCTGACAGGGTCACAAGGATTCAGATTCGACTCGACGGCAGTGAGTTGAGAATCATAGTATTTTTTGAGAACCCAAAGGAGAAGACTTCCTACGCTGTCCGATTCCACCTCTCTGAGTTACCGTGGGCCACAGAGTACAGGATTGTGTTGGCGACTTTAGGAGATGGAAGCATGCGCTTTCTCATGGGAGGGCAGTCTTCAGGAGGTGGAAGCATTCACCTTGGCTCACAGTGTGAGCACGTGGGAAAGTACCTTGAACCGCACAGTGGATGGCCAGCTTCTCCTCCCACCCACTGTCGCTGTGGGCCCGTGATGTGTCCAACACGACGAAAGAAACAGAGCCCTGGTGGCGCAGCGGTGAAGCATTCTGCGGCTCGCCGACAGGTCAGAGGTGCAGAGCCCCCAGTCGAGCCGTTCCGCAGAAGAAAGAGGTGGCAGCAATCTACTTCCGTAAAACTGGCCAGCCGGGGGGGACACTTGGAGGCCATTCTCCTCTGCCCTCTGCGGTCGCTCTGAGTCAGAAGCTACTCTGCGCAGTGGGCTCTTGGGGTCTGTGATAGAAACGCGACTCACACCCCACCCCTTTTCACCATGCACTGCCGATCGGCTGACACTGAGAGATCCGACGAGGCTTTCTGCTGCAGTCTTGGAAATCCACAGGGGCAGTTGTACCCCGCCCAATCGGGTGGCCAGGAGTCGGAATGGACTCACTTGATGGCATGGGGCGGGGGGGGGGGGGGGGTGTTCTTGTTGTTGTTCTAAGTCCTTAGACACGTTCTAGGATGTGACCGCAGGACCTAGATTTTTGAACAGTCTGAGTCTGTGCACTTCCCCAGAGAAGAATAAAACATATCTCGAGGCGATTTGTAGACACCACAACCTGTGGTCAAATGCCGAGAAAGCCAGAGCTGTCTCAGTCTACGACTCATCCCAGGAGAGACAGCAGGTTCTGCTTGGTGCCGAGGGGGAAATTTGGGTTGCTTAGGTCCCGTGGTGCCGGACGTCACCAGTGTCGTACAGAGGTTGGCTGCAGCGCTGGCTGAAGCTCCTCTTCTCTGCTGGCCTCCAGTGTCCATGGTCCCCCACACGGGACTCCACTGCCTATATTTATCAGACCAGGTTCTGCCTCTCTTGTGTCTGGTCTTCTGTGCCGAGGGAGCCGTTGGTACCACGAGGCCAACAAGTCCTTCGGACCTTGGGGGACGCTCCACTCTCAAACCCTTTCAGCTCTGTCCCAAGCCACGTCTGACTTTTGCCCTCTCCCCAAAGCCAAATACATCGGCTGCTACCTGGATGACACCCAGAACCGGGCTCTGCGAGGCATGTCCTTCTTCGACTACAAAAAGATGACCGTGTTCCGTTGCCAGGACAACTGCGCAGAACGGTAGGTCTCTTGCGCCCCAGACTCTGTTCCTCGCTTGGCCCTTCTTTCTCGGGCTGCTGCCTGGCCTGGCCTCTCCTTGTCCCCAAAAACCATGTGTCGGGGCACGTGGCCCCTTGGAGAGGGTGATGTAAGAGGGTGAGTGTGTGTGTGTGTGTGTGTGTGTGTGTGTGCGCGCGCACCCATGAGTGGTGGCAGCTGGCTTATGAGATGACACCTGGGAGTTGCTGTGTTGCTCTGGGTGTCGCCAGGCATGGCTGTGTTCATGAGATGAAGGCCAGGACCTCTTTGAACCATGGTATCCAAGGACTGGTGGGACTATGAGTCGGCATGGACTTGATGGCCATGAATGACATGGACTGGAGACTGAGGATATGTGTGCAGCTGTGGAATATCGATATGTGCATGCTTTGTTTACCTCCCAGGGAGAAAAACTTTCCTGTCTAGACAGTGTTCTATAGACAGTGTCCTTCATAGGACACCACAGTGGGGGTGGGGGGCTGAACTTCGCTTGAGAGAGACGAGGTTCCCAAAGACAAGACCAGAATCAGGACCCTCAGGCTAGGCCTGGGCAGCAGCAAGGCCAGGATGGCGGCCTGGGGAACACCAGCCCCTCTCCAGTCTGGTTTTCTGTGCAGAGGGAGAAATTTGCTACCACACCACCAACGAGTCCAAAGGACTCTGGGGAAGCTACCTCTTGTCATTCTTTCAACTCTGTCCCGAGGCCTCCCCCTTCATTGGGTCATGGGTCCCCCTCTGTCCCCTGGGTCCCCTGACCCTGTGGTGACTTGTGATGAGACCTCAGATCTCCAGCCAGTCAGCTCTGAAGGTCACAAGGTCTTCCCGTCTCCGCTGCCTCTTCCAGGAGGGTGCCCTCCCAGGGCCGGGAGCTGGAGGCCTCCGCTCCTCACTGCATGGCCCTCTCCCATTGGGCTGCTTGTTGAGTGCCCTTGGAGACATGGCAACTGGCTTCCCCCAGAAGGAGGGATCCAAGAGAAAGGGCCAACAGGAGGCCACAATGCCCATTGTGACCTCGCTTGGGCAGCCCACCTGCCATCTCTTCTACCATTGTGGACCCACTAAGAAATGAGTCATCAATCCAGCCTGCCCTCCAGGGGAGATGAATAAAGTTCTACCCCTTGAAGGAAGGTGTATCAGAGAGTGCATGGGCACTGTTGGCAAAACCCGGCCTCCTGTGCTGCCAGGCCCCTCAGGCCCCTTGGCTACCTTATACTCCCCCTGGCCTGGAAGCCAGTGGCCCCTCAATGGGTCTCCCCCAGCCTCTGTGCCTGTTTCCTATGCCATCACTCTTCCCACCTCTCACTTCAGAGTGGACACACTGACGGGGCCCTTTTCTTATGATGATGAGCGTCTGTCCGTGGGCCCCATTACAGAAGAGGGTGCAGGGCCTGGGAACACAGGGCTAGAGACACAGAGGCAGGAAGGAGACGGACGCCTGTCCAGACCCCACATCTTGGGTTCAGAACCACATCTGGGGCTCAGACATGACAATGGGCCCTGTCGGTTAACATTGCCTTGGTCCAGTGAGCAAAGGGGCCAGATGAGGGCAGGTGCTGTGCTAGCAGCCAGGTGGAGGAGGCCCACACCCAGTCGGGCCTGTCTCCAGCGCCCACCATGCAGGCCCAGTGAGGCTGTGTGCGGCTGACTGTTTCCGCAGTGCTGCCTCCAGAGGCTAGTGACCTGAGGAGGCCTCTGAGTTCCCTTCCAGAGACTTCCTCGGAGGCAGAGAGAGCAGGCAAGGAGCCCAGGGAGATTGCTTTTGCCCACTGCAGCCCGTTCTCCTCCAGAGAGGCAGTGCCCTTCTGTCTGTTTACAGAGTGGGTCCACAAAGTCCTTTTTAGGGAAAGATTCCATGACTGAGAGGGAGAGGGGGGAAAAAAAGTTAAAAAAAAAAAAAAAAAAACCCTGCGGTGCTTGGGTGGCTTTTTTTTATTTTATTTTATTTTTTTTTTGCTTTTTGGCTGGATCTTCCCATCTTCCAAAAAGATAAGCCAGTGCCCCATCTCATTCCCAGCTTCTCCACCCCCTACCCCCCCTTCTCCTCAACTCCTCTCAAGAGACATGGAAGCATCTCTCAGAAGATGGGGGTGGGGGGGATGTTTCTTGAAATCCAGAGGGTCCTGATTTGTGCAAAAGGACCCTCTCTGACACCCATGCCCCCAGCCAGGCTGAGGGCAGGGCCAGGGGACCTCAGGAGTGCTCGTGTGTGTGCAGATAAGTGTAGCCTGGGCTGACAGTGTGTACAAGCGGGTGGTGTGGGCATCAGATGGCCATTGTGTGTCTGAGGGGCAGTCTTACAGTGTGAAGTGTTGGGGTGGGGGCGGAGGAGTTGGGGTGGGGGTGGAAGTGTTGGGTGGCAGG